>JAGFNQ010002635.1:0-14417 GCA_024364735.1 Boesenbergia rotunda | reverse complement strand
ATCTTTTCTTGGTTTGAGCTTTTATGCATCCCTTTCAATTTTGATGTATAATGTATAATACTAGTAGCACGAGCATAAATACAATATCACTACTAGAATATTTTTTTTTTTTATACAAGTGAAATGGAAAAAGAGGTAGAGAAGAAAGAAATTCCATTGTCAGAGACTTTAGTCCCACATTGAGAGTTTCAGGGCATGTTGATTGGTTTAAATTGATTCATGAGCATGTTAGTTGTAAACAAATACATGAGGAGATACTCTCTCTTACGCGTAGATGAGCAAGAGAGGTGCAAATCCAGGGCTTGAATTTGTATTGAACCAAGTTGACTCGTGTACGTGTACAACCTGCGCGCGTCGAATACAGGACTGGTCAGGACAAAATTTGTGCAACCTTGTATACGTGGCTATTGTATCTTGGGAAAGAGAATTTTATTTTAAGGAAATTACATAACACAGACCTCAACAACTTTTCCTCTCTCTGGCTGGGAGATCCAGCTTGGGGAAGACCAACTCGGGAAGTCCACCTCGAGAATTTGTACTATACATACAAGATAGTTCAGGACTTTCAGGTCACTCAACGGATAAGTTAAAATTAAATATATGATTTTAATTTATTTTAATATCTCCCACAATACTTCCAACATATTTTTTAAGGATACACAAAAATAATTATACTTTTGGAGAAACACTCTAGGTACTCTATATCTTTACATTGCGTATTCAATTATCAATCCAATCTCTCAAGCATTTGATGAGCATAAATCTGATGGACCACTTTGTGGTATCCATGGCGGCAGCTTGAACTCTATCAAGTTGTTTTAACTGGTCTGCCTTGTCCTTCATCGTAAGCCTTTCTTCTACCTTCACACTCAAGCATGGCACCGTAAGCTCTCCAATCCTTTCAATAAGTTTTGCATCTCTTTCAATTGTCATTTGATTTCAATCCTCCCAGATGTAGTGAAACTATTGATTTTTTTTGATTCAAACATGAATATCGAAAATAATCTTTAAAAACTTATTGATTCAAAAGAATATCAAAAAATAAATGATCCTGTCGACAAGCGAAGATCGGTTATCCTTCGTGTGACTCAGTCTAACCAAGCCGACCCGGTTTGCTGTGGTTTTGGAGGTCGGATCGAAACGGAGCTCTCAATGTAATGGTGTGGTTGCAAAATGGCAGCGATCCCCTTTCTACAGTTCCAATGGGGTTTATATAGGGGGGAGGAAGGGTCTCCCCACGTGCGAGCTGTCCCATCTCATTAAGAGAAGATCGAGCGACAGATTATGATAGGGATAGCTACATTAATGTTGAGAGACTGTTGCCGCCGCTTGACACCATGCTGGAGCTGTCTCCTCTGTCCCTTTTTAATTAATGATGGCTTTGTCAGGCAATGGTTGTGTCAGAAGGGGTTGCCCTCCGAATGTCTGATTAAGGAAAGCTCATGTGATAGGAGAGGCTCGCGTTTGTCCGGATATCTCCATGCATCGTAAATACCTGACCTCTATTAGTATACTTCGAGAGGCAGACCTCGAACGACCTGCCTTGATCATCCCAGACCTAGATGATCGGTTCTGAGTGCCCTGACCTCCGACGGCCGACCTCTAGTATCCCGACCTCAGAAGGCTGACCTCAAGGGTCCCGACCTTAGGAGGGTTGACCTCGAGTATCCCGACCTCAGAAGGCTGACCTCGAGGGTCCCGACCTTAAGAGGGTTGACCTCGAGTATCCCGACCTCAGAAGGCTGACCTCGAGGGTCCCGACCTTAGAAGGCTGACCTCGAGGGTCCCGACCTTAGAAGGTTGACCTCGAGGGTCCCGACCTTAGAAGGCTGACCTCGGGAATCCCGACCTTGGCGGTCCCGACTTCGGGGTAATCCTGGGTCTCGGTCCGCTTAACACCGGTTCAGATCGGCAACCGAACCCGGCCGAGCTCTCAACCCTTCTATAAATCATACGCCCAGATCACAAGCCTCCCTCTCAAGTCTAGTCGAAGGAGGAGTGTAATCCGACTGACTAGGCTCCTTGCTCGGTCGGCTTTTCCCTTTTTTTTTGTTATCCCGCGCGTCACTTCGTACGATCGATCCTTCCACTTAATGTCATATCTTCCATCAAATCTCCCATTAAACCCTCATTAATGCGAGGGCGCGTGTCGCTTCCCGACTGGGCGCCTCGAGAGGCGAAACGTCATCGGCATGGCTAGGGCGTCGTGCGGGCGAAGCTTCGAGGTCTGGGAAATGACAGGGATCGGACGGCGAGGAGTTTACCCGGCCATTTCCTTTTTCCTGATCGGACGGTCCTCCAAGATTTACCCAGGGTATAAATAGGCTTGCCCCCTCCATTTCGCCTCTTTTTACTCTGACCTTCGCTTTCTCATCCGATTCTGGTCCAACCTCCGCTGCCCGACCTCCTCGATTCCGACGAACGGTGTTTCCGACGAACCTCGTTTTCTAGGTACTCTTTCTTTTTGCCGAGCCCTTGTCGTGTTTCTCCTGATTTTATTTTGATGGCATCGTCTTCCGCACCTCCATCTGCGCCCCCCGAGCCCTGGTACCTGACTACTCGCTCTTCCCTTTCCTTAGGTCAGATAGAAACTTTACGCATAGATTACATGATCCCAGAAGACCACTCGATAACTCAGCCCGACCGTCGAGGTCGGGCACACCGACCTCCCTTAAGTCATTTCACCGTCTTTTCTGACCAGCTGTTAGCCGGCCTGCGCTTTCCCCTACATCCTTTCTTTCGCGAGATCTGCCGTTATTTTCAAGTCTCTCTGTCTCAACTAGCCCCGAATTCGATCCAAATCTTGTGCGGCGCTGTGATCATCTTCACCGCCCACAAAATCCCACTAGAACCCCGGTATTTCATTTTTTCTATTATCTTAAGAAACAAGAGCCCGGGAATTTCTACTTCCAGGCTCGTATCAACTCTGCCTTCCTCCAATAAAGGTTGAAAATCTCACTTTTTCTATATCCAATCACTCCCCCGACCAAATTGGCCTACTGCGTGGATAGAAAATCTGCCTGAACACCCACAGTTACCCAAGAACCTCCGTTCAAAACCCAGCTACCGGTCGGCCGTCTCCAAGCTCAGGGGAGCCCGATATCACGCGGGCAAGCTGTTGATCGAGGGGATGTTGTATCTGTTCCAGCTGAGCCAAGTCCCGGCAGAGCTACCCGGCACCCTCGGTACGTTTCTTCCTGCGCGGTGAGCTTGTTAGTGCTAACTAAAGCTTTTTCTTTGGTGCAGCCGAAGTCATGTTCAGCGCTAGGGTTGACGCGGTGCTGGATCGGGAGGATGACGCCATGAGGGCTTTGGCCGCCCAACTGGCAGCCACTCGTGCAGCGACCCGGGCTAATATTGCTGCTCCAGATCCTGAGCCGCCGATAGTTGCTGCCAGCGGCCCTGGGGAGGATTCCCCAACTGAGGAGACGGGAGCGACAACTTGGGTGGTTGTCGAGGGGACATCCGCCCGGGCCGAGGAAGCAGAAGAAGAAGAAATGGATCGGGAAGCTTCCCCCGACTTGGTTCGAAAGCGCCGCCGGGTGGTTCACAGCGTGGACATACCCTCGTCTCCCGAGCCGACCGAGGAAGGTCAGGCCGTGCCGCCCTCTCGTCCTGAGCAAGCTGTGACCAGCCTCCAACTTCCGGCCTCGAGCTCCGCTTTGGCTCCTACGATTCCCCAATCTGTCGCTCGGGTTTCGGCTCAGACAACACCTCGGTCGACGGCCCGACCTTCTACTCCTGTGACCCTACCCTTCGGCGCATCGACCTCGAGGTCCGCGCCACGTACTCTAGCCACTCAACCGAGCTCCGCCCCTACTGACGCAGTCGAAGCCCTACTGTCCATGAGCTCCCCACCGCGTTTAGTGGTGGATGTTCAAGTGCCTTCGGCTGTTGCTCTAGCCCCAACCGTCCAGCCTCAGCCCCTGAATTTGCATGATGGCTTAGTTGCGGGCTGGGAGGAGGGATGGAGGGCGTCCTTCGCGATGGACTCCATCACCTTGGCCGACCACTTCTTCACGGGCATGACTCAGGTATCCTCTTCTCTTCCTTGGTTGTTTGTGTTTATATTCCTGACCTTTATCCCACTACGCAACAATGGGCGCTAAGTCATGCGGCGAGCCAAGTGTTGGTGGACAACACCCGAGCGCGCCGGGAGGCTGAACGACGAGTGAGAGACCTGGAGGCCCGAGTGGCGCAGGGCAATCTCCCCTCAGTCGATCCGGGTCTGGACCAGCTGAACTCGGAGATAACCGCCTTGCGGTCTCACGTGTCCGAGTTGGAAACTCGCTCGGCGGAAGAGCAAAGGCTGGCAGCTGAGTCAGCGGTAGAGACGGCACGTTTGACCAGCCGGGTGGCCCATCTGGAGGGCGACAACAAGACCCTCATGTCCAAGTACAAACGAGCCCATACTGACCTGGCCAAGATGACCATAGACGCTAAGGGACTCCAACTGAAACTGAAGGAGTCGGCGACGGCTCATCACCAAACTCAACTGGCCCTGACAAATAAAGAAACGGAGATGGCCGCCCACCTAGAGACCATGCGGGGTTTGGAGATGCAGATAGTGGGCCAAGAGGCTCAACTGGCTCTTCGAGAAACCACCATCTCGGCACAGGACGGTGAGCTCACCCGACTCAGGAAGGAACTGGAGGATTACAAATCAGGCGAGTCGGCTCGGATTGAAGCCGCCCGAGTGGCTTATCACCAGTCAGACTCCTTTCTGAATCTTATTTCCGAACGGACTGGCGGCATGATTAAGTATGGGGCCATAGGCGCCATCCAACAATTAACCAAGGCCGGCCATCTCCCCGAGGACCTCCCCCCAGATGCGGTGACGCTGAGACAAATCAAGGCCTCGATTCTGGAGGATGCCTTCCCCCCTTTTACCTAGGTCGACTTTTTTCAAGCTTACTCAGTTTGGCGGCCCCGACCTTCTCTTGCCCGAGCTGGTGTCCAGTCCGTCTTCCTCTTGTCCTTGGCCTTAGATTTTTCAAATTGCTGTAATGGTATTCTGTAGGGTTTTTCGGGCCACGAAAACCGCTTTTTCGCGTCGCGGAAACCCCGAAAGCCCCAATAGCAAGGATCCGAGCGAAGAAAGCCATTTCAAAAATTACGAGTGCTCGTTTACATGCTTCAAAACCCGATCTACTCCTAGATCTAAAGAGGGATAAACATTTTACCTTTGATGCGTGCCCCGTTCAATCCCGTTCGCTCCTTTTGGATGTCGGATCTCTAGGACGTCAAGTGCCGTCCCTCTAGAAGTATCCACACAAGCAAGAGAGTGGAGAGGAGAGCCTAAAAGTGTGCTAGCACTTCAAATGGGTCTCGGCAAGATGAGAGGAGAGGGAGAGCAAAACCCCAACAAAAACCAAGGAGGAGAAGAATGAATAATCACACCACACAAAACTTGGTTTTGTGTCTTAAGTGGCCGGCCACAACACTTGTGTAACCCCCATTTGAATTCAAAATTCAAATGGGGAGGTTACTTAGTCTTGATGATGATGCCAAGTCATCACTTGGTCAAGTCATGTCAAGGTGATGTGGCTTGAGTCAAGTCAAACTTGCCTCTTATGGACTTTCCATATTTAGCCAAAGTCAAACTTTGACTTCATTATTCTCCCATGATTAGATTCATCCAACACTTGGATCAAACTCGAGTCCAACTCAAGTTGTCTAATTTGAGTCAAGTCAAACTTGCCTTTTATGGACTTTCCATATTTAGCCAAAGTCAAACTTTGACTTCATTATTCTCCCATGATTAGATTCATCCAACACTTGGATCAAACTCGATTCCAACTCAAGTTGTTTAATTTGAGTCAAGTCAAACTTGCCTTTTATGGACTTTCCATATTTAGCCAAAGTCAAACTTTGACTTCATTACTCTCGGTCCATCATATGACTTGTTCTCCATCTATTGCTCTATGTGTGTGACCCTATAGGTTCTTGTAACGTTGGCAATGCCCTTAAACCTATTTAAGGACATAAGCAATGAGAGGTATCTAGCAACACATCATTGCTACCCAAGTTACAAGAATGTCGAGATCCAACATCACCATTGTGACTAATAATTGTGACCATCACAATATGTGACAACGTCCTTCTATCCTCGATATCTAGATTGATCTTTCATGAGGCATAGACCGTGTCATCCTCAAATCAATCTATATGTCTTGAACTCCAAGTAGACTCACTATAATCAAATAAGCTCAATATCTAATATTGCCTTATTTGGGCATGGCCATGCACTTAGTGGTCTTACTCTATCAAGAACGAAGATATCACTCCCGTCATATAGGAGGGATAGATCCCATCTACGTTACTCACATCCCTCCGCATAATTTGTTACAAACCCAGTAATCGCCTTTATAGTCCACCCAGTTACGGGTGACGTTTGACGAAGCCAAAGTACGTAACTCCTTATGTAGGGAACTATGGTAACTTCAGGTCTAGGACTATAGTCATACTAATAGTCACATGAGAAAGTATATGACACTCATATAACGATCCATGATACTTTCTCATGGCGGGCCATTCAGTATACATTCTCTAATGTATACCCATGTGTCAACTTGATATCTCATATCCATGACTTGTGAGATCAAGTCATCATGTTGACCTACATGCTAGTCTCTATGCATTAACATTGTCCTTGAATGTTAATACTTGACTAGGAATAATTAAGAGTAGTGTTCTCTATATCATCTCACTATCGATTCAACTAATCGATTGATATAGATAAGAACCTTCTACTCAAGGACGTTATTATACTAAGTTATTTGGCACCAATACACATAAGTACAATAACCATGCCTTTATATATGAGAAATATATATACAAGAATATGATACAATGAGTCCAAAAAGTAATCATCATATGATTGGCTCTAGGGCTCTCACTAACAATCTCCCACTAGCACTAGTGCCAATCGCTGTAGTATCTAATACCCAATGACCTAGTGTGACCATCATGCTTCATCTGTGCCAAAGCCTTGGTCAAGGGATCTGCGACGTTAGCCTCTGTGGGTACTCTGCAAATCTTCACATCTCCTCGATCGATGATCTCTCGAATGAGATGGAATCGCCGTAGTATGTGTTTGGTCCGCTGGTGTGAGCGAGGTTCCTTAGCCTGCGCAATAGCTCCATTGTTGTCACAATAGAGCTGTACTGGGTCGGCTATGCTAGGAACCACTCCAAGCTCAGTAATGAACTTGCGGATCCAAACTGCCTCCTTTGCTGCCTCTGATGCAGCAATGTACTCAGCTTCTGTTGTAGAATCAGCAACTGTATCCTGCTTTGAACTCTTCCAGCTGACAGCGCCACCATTTAAGCAAAACACGAACCCTGACTGCGATCTGTAATCATCCTGGTCGGTTTGGAAGCTGGCATCAGTGTAACCCTTTACAACTAGATGCTCATCGCCTCCAAATATCAAAAAATATTCCTTAGTCCTTCTCAAGTACTTAAGGATATTCTTGACCGCTATCCAGTGACGTTCACCTGGATCTGACTGGTATCTGCTCGTCATGCTCAAAGCATACGAGACATCAGGACGAGTACATAACATGGCGTACATGATAGATCCTATGGCTGAGGCATAAGGGATCTTGCTCATGCGGTCTCTCTCCTCTCTAGAAGAGGGACCTTGAGTCTTCGAAAGACTCACGCCATGTGACATTGGCAGATTTCCTTTCTTGGAATTCTGCATGGCAAACCGTTGCAAAACGGTATCAATGTATGTACTCTGACTTAGGCCAAGCAATCTCTTAGATCTATCTCTATAGATCTTAATGCCTAGAATGCAGGCTGCTTCACCTAAGTCCTTCATTGCGAAACAAGTCCCCAACCAAGTCTTCACAGACTGTAGCGAAGGGATGTTGTTCCCAATGAGTAGTATGTCATCCACATACAAGACTAGGAAGACTACTGTGCTCCCACTAACCATCTTGTAGACACAAGGTTCATCTTCGTTCTTGATGAAACCAAACTGTTTGATCGCATCATCGAATCGAAGATTCCAGCTCCGAGAAGCTTGCTTTAGACCATAAATGGCCCTATGCAGCTTGCATACTCTGCCAGTATGCTGTGGATCTACAAAACCCTCAGGCTGTGTCATGTACACATCCTCGAGGAGGTTTCCATTCAGAAACGCTGTCTTGACATCCATCTGCCAGATCTCATAATCGTGGTAGGCTGCAATAGCAAGCATGATCCGAATGGACTTAAACATCGCTACTGGAGAAAAAGTTTCATCATAGTCAATACCATGAATTTGCTTGAAACCTTTAGCTACCAGTCTACCCTTATAGGTATGAGTAAGTCCATCCATGTTAGGCTTTCTCTTAAAGACCCACTTACACCCAATGGGTTTGACCCCTTCAGGTGGATCAACCAAGGTCCAAACTTGGTTAGTGTACATGGATTCCATTTCGGATCTCATGGCTTCCAGCCATGACTCAGAATCTGGGCTCATCACAGCTTCCTGATAGGTGGTAGGCTCATTCTTAATGATCATAACGTCATCATGGTCAGGCAAGAGAAATGAATATCTCTCAGGCTGACGACGTATCCTATCAGACCTGCGAAGAGGTAGGTCTACCTGAACAGGTTGTTGTTCCACAATTTCTTGTGTAACAATCTCATCCACCACTTCTTGTGGTTCCTGTTCAGTATCCATTAAGGGCTCAGTGCTATGGTCGTTGTCTTGAATTTCTTCAAGATCAAACGAACTCCCACTAGTCTTTCTAGAAACAAAGTCCCTTTCTAGAAAGACCCCAGTCTTAGCAACAAACACTTTGTGCTGACTGGGAATGTAGAAGTAATATCCCTTAGTTTCCTTGGGATATCCCACGAAATAGCACTTATCGGATTTGGGTCCCAGTTTGTCTGAGACTTGACGTCTAACGTAAGCCTCACAACCCCAAACCCTCATGAAAGACATCTTGGGACTCCTCCCAGTCCATATCGTATATGGTGTCTTCATGACCGCCTTTGATGGAACACGGTTAAGTGTGAACGCTGCCGTGTCTAGAGCATATCCCCAAAAGGATATAGGAAGATCTGCGTGACTCATCATAGATCGTACCATATCTAATAAGGTACGATTTCTCCTTTCGGATACACCATTCCACTGTGGTGTTCCAGGGGGAGTGAGTTGGGATAGAATCCCACACTCAGCTAGATAGTCACGAAACTCATGGCTCAAGTATTCTCCACCTCGATCTGATCGAAGTATCTTAATACTCTTGCCAAGTTGGTTCTGTACTTCATTTCTGAATTCTTTGAACTTTTCAAAGGATTCTGACTTATGTGTCATCAAATACACATAGCCATATCTACTGAAGTCATCAGTAAATGTGATGAAGTACCTGTAACCACCTCTGGCAGCGACATTGAAAGGGCCACATACATCACATGTATGAGTCCTAACAAGTCTGTCGCTCTTTCGCTATGTCCACTAAAGGGAGTCTTAGTCATCTTGCCTAGAAGGCACGACTCGCATGTCTCATATGACTCAAAATCAAATGAGTCCAGCAAACCATCCTTATGGAGCTGGGACAAGCGACTCTCATTTATGTGGCCTAAGCGACAGTGCCAGAGATAGGTTGGGTTCAACTCATTTGATCTCAACCTCTTGGTATTCACGTTATAGATAGGGCTCTCTAAGTCTAGAATATAGAGGCCATTCATCAGATGTGCGCTACAATAGAACATATCCTTTAAATAAACAGAACAACATTTGTCCTTTATTATGAATGAAAAACCTTTGTTATCTAAACATGAAACTGAAATGATATTCTTTGTTAGTACAGGTACATAACAACAGTTATTCAATTCCAGTACAAGCCCAGAGGGCAGAGATAGAGAGTAAGTCCCTATAGCAACAGCAGCAACCCTTGCTCCATTGCCTACTCGTAGGTCCACCTCGCCCTTGGCCAATGCCCTGCTATTTCTCAGCGCCTGCACATTAGTACAAATGTGAGAAGCACATCCAGTATCTAATACCCATGATGTAGAAATAGAAAGGTTGACTTCTATAACATTTATACCTGAAGTAGAAGTCTCACTTCTCTTCTTCTTCAGATCTTCCAGATATACCTTGCAGTTCCGCTTCCAATGCCCAGTCTTACCGCAGTGGAAGCAGGTAGCATCCTTAGCAACCCCACCTTTAGGTTTGAGTTGTGAAGAGCTGGCTTCGCCCTTGGTTTGGGTCTTACCCTTACCTTTGGGCTTCCACTTGCCCTTACCCTTGCCCTTACCCTTGCCCTTTTGTACCATAAGGACGGTACTGGACTTGGCAGTGGTGAGATTAGGCTCAGCAGTTCTCAACATGCTGAGTATCTCGGGCAGTGGTTTGTCTAATTCGTTCATGTTGTAATTCATGACGAATTGACGGTAACTCTCCGGCAACGATTGCAGGATGAGATCGGTAGCTAGCTCTTGGCCCAAAGGGAACCCCAACCTCTCGAGGTTCTCGACGTACCCAATCATTTTGAGTGCGTGAGTTCCTACAGAGGTTCCCTCTTTCATCTTGCATGAAAAGAGGGCCTGAGTCACTTCAAACCTCTCATGCCTTGCCTGCCCTTGATATAATTGCTTGAGGTGGCCAATCATATCGTAGGCATTCATGTTCTCGTGTTGCTTCTGAAGCTCAGAGGACATGCAGCATAGCATTAGGCACGATACGTCTAACGCGTCGTCTTGATGCTTCTGATGAGCATCTCTAACGCTACGGATGGCTGAGGATGGTGGTGCTTCAGGAACTGCTTGCTCTAGAACGTACAGCTTACGTTCCTGTTTGAGGACTATCCTCAAGTTCCTGTACCAGTCCAGGAAATTAGCTCCAGTGAGCTTGTCCTTCTCAAGGACAGATCGCAGAGAGAGAGTGTTCGTGTTTGTCATGGTAATCTACAACATAAAAATGCAGAAAATAAATATCCACCATTGTATCATATTTCATTTAACTAGGCCTTTAATTAAATGATGCTCCCACTGAATTATAGGGCTTTGGTAGAATCGAGTCATAGATGTGGTAAAACCACACTACTAGATCCACACCAACTAACTATAATTCTCGTAGGTCAAGATCCACATCATACTACGCCTCGAGTTAGCTTTGGCTAAATCGCCCAAGACTTAGTATGATCGGTAGGTACCAATTACCAATTACATCTCTATGCAACTCTTGTTTATAGGATCAAGAATTAACATTTATGAATAATCTTGAGTTAGCTTTGGCTAAATCGCCCAAGACTATTGATAAATGCGATCTTGTCCTACCTTTCCAACTATTGGAATATGCCTATAGTTAGGCTCGATCCAATTGAGCTAACTAGTTACTCAATCTAATTGAGCTCAATCTAACCCAAGCGTGATAGGCGGGACCAAGGTTGTCCCTCCGCATCCCACCAAGATTAAATGCATTGCTCTGCTTTGGCAGATTCAACAATTGCATATGATCATGGTAGTGATGGGTATCAAGGCTCGTTAGGCATATACGAGTTGATTTCGATTTAGATCTAATCTAATCGATGATGTGCATCGTATGTAGGCATTTATTAAATCTAATTTAACCTAAATGTGTACTAGGTGCACATCAAAATGTGGTTCCCACATTACATGTGCATCACATACACTCATGTATATTCTATTCTATACTAACATGCATCACATACATATGAGCAAAATAAAATATACAAGAAAATTAAGTGTGATTAGTCATGGCCCTACTAAGATCTTCTCAAGCCAATGAGAAGATTTTTGGTCAACCTAGGGTCTAGGCAGCAGCTTCTCCAAGCTCCTCCTTCCAGAACCCTATGTGTTGTCGGCTTGCTTTCCACGAGTCCGTCTTCTCCAGAATTTCCTTCATCTTTAATTTTGTACATTACAAAATTTATACTCGAGTTACATTCGAGTCTTAAACTAATTTTAACAGAAATAATTAAATAGAAGGCCGACACGCAGGTCGCAATCACAATACAACACTCACAGCACAAATAACGGCACGCAGGCCGTAATATGAATTACACACATATTTTAATCTAATTAAAATAGGGTTTTGGGCCATGATCATCACACTACTGTACATAATTCAAAATTATGTAATTTTACAGATTTTATATAATTTTTCTACTGATTTTTAGAATTTTTCCGAGTCACAACTCCGCGGCGGTCCCGGTAAGCGGGTTTCGGGCGTAATCGCGAGACAAGGCCCCTTGCGGGGTTAGGGGCAGCGCCCCTACTCGTGAAATAACCTTCACGAGTGTCTTCTTGCGATTATACAGTGCCTTAACCCGCTGTCCCAAAAACCATTTGGGCGAAACTTGCCGTTTCGGAGAAGTTTTTCTCGGTGGCCAAGTCTACAAGTGCTTCGCACTCGTCGCTTTGCCTCTACGAGAAAAATTACTCAAAAATCCTAAAATTTAGAAAAATCACAGAAGCATATATTTATCTAAATTTTGTATCTAATACAAAAAAAAATAAAAACAAAACGAGCACAAGCTTCGCTCGTGGCTCTGATACCACTGTAGGGTTTTTCGGGCCACGAAAACCGCTTTTTCGCGTCGCGGAAACCCCGAAAGCCCCAATAGCAAGGATCCGAGCGAAGAAAGCCATTTCAAAAATTACGAGTGCTCGTTTACATGCTTCAAAACCCGATCTACTCCTAGATCTAAAGAGGGATAAACATTTTACCTTTGATGCGTGCCCCGTTAATCCCGCTCGCTCCTTTTGGTGTCGGATCTCAAGGATGCAAGTGCACCCTCTAGAAGTATCCACACAAGCAAGAGAGTGGAGAGGAGAGCCCAAAAGTGTGCTAGCACTTCAATGGGTCTCGGCAAGATGAGAGGAGAGGGAGAGCAAAAACCAACAAAAACCAAGGAGGAGAAGAATGAATATCACACCACACAAAACTTTTTTGTGTCTTAAGTGGCCGCCACTTAATGGCCATTATTGGCCATTAAGTGGCCGGCCACCACTTGTGTAACCCCCATTTGAATTCAAAATTCAAATGGGGAGGTTACTTAGTCTTGATGATGATGCCAAGTCATCACTTGGTCAAGTCAAGTCAAGGTGATGTGGCTTGAGTCAAGTCAAACTTGCCTCTTATGGACTTTCCATATTTAGCCAAAGTCAAACTTTGACTTCATTATTCTCCCATGATTAGATTCATCCAACACTTGGATCAAACTCGAGTCCAACTCAAGTTGTCTAATTTGAGTCAAGTCAAACTTGCCTTTTATGGACTTTCCATATTTAGCCAAAGTCAAACTTTGACTTCATTATTCTCCCATGATTAGATTCATCCAACACTTGGATCAAACTCGAGTCCAACTCAAGTTGTCTAATTTGAGTCAAGTCAAACTTGCCTTTTATGGACTTTCCATATTTAGCCAAAGTCAAACTTTGACTTCATTACTCTCGGTCCATCATATGAACTTGTTCTCCATCTATTGCTCTATGTGTGTGACCCTATAGGTTCTTGTAACGTTGGCAATGCCCTTAAACCTATTTAAGGACATAAGCAATGAGAGGTATCTAGCAACACATCATTGCTACCCAAGTTACAAGAATGTCGAGATCCAACATCACCATTGTGACTAATAATTGTGACCATCACAATATGTGACAACGTCCTTCTATCCTCGATATCTAGATTGATCTTTCATGAGGCATAGACCGTGTCATCCTCAAATCAATCTATATGTCTTGAACTCCAAGTAGACTCACTATAATCAAATAAGCTCAATATCTAATATTGCCTTATTTGGGCATGGCCATGCACTTAGTGTCTACTCTATCAAGAACGAAGATATCACTCCCGTCATATAGGAGGGATAGATCCCATCTACGTTACTCACATCCCTCCGCATAATTTGTTACAAACCCAGTAATCGCCTTTATAGTCCACCCAGTTACGGGTGACGTTTGACGAAGCCAAAGTACGTAACTCCTTATGTAGGGAACTATGGTAACTTCAGGTCTAGGACTGTAGTCATACTAATAGTCACATGAGAAAGTATATGACACTCATATAACGATCCATGATACTTTCTCATGGCGGGCCATTCAGTATACATTCTCTAATGTATACCCATGTGTCAACTTGATATCTCATATCCATGACTTGTGAGATCAAGTCATCATGTTGACCTACATGCTAGTCTCTATGCATTAACATTGTCCTTGAATGTTAATACTTGACTAGGAATAATTAAGAGTAGTGTTCTCTATATCATCTCACTATCGATTCAACTAATCGATTGATATAGATAAGAACCTTCTACTCAAGGACGTTATTATACTAAGTTATTTGGCACCAATACACATAAGTACAATAACCATAAGAAATGCCTTTATATATAAGAAATATATATACAAGAATATGATACAATGAGTCCAAAAAGTAATCATCATATG
>JAGFNQ010002634.1:351856-372118 GCA_024364735.1 Boesenbergia rotunda | reverse complement strand
CTGGGAGAAGCAACCTATTCCTTGGAATTAGAATTTATAGAGATAGATCAAAACGGTTGCTTGGTCTTTCACAGTCTACGTATATAGACCGAGTGCTAAAAAGGTTTAGCATGTCGGAATCCAAGAAAGGTTACCTTCCCATCAGGCATGGGATCAACCTTTCAAAGTCTTTGTGTCCGCGCACAGAAGACGAGAGGATTTGCATGAATAAGATTCCCTATGCATCCGCGATAGGATCTATCATGTATGCTATGTTATGTACAAGGCCCGATGTATCGTATGCTTTGAGCGTCACAAGCAGATACCAGTCGGATCCAGGAATGGATCATTGGGCGGCTGTCAAGACAATCCTTAAGTACTTAAGAAGAACTAAGGATGTGTTCCTAATATATGGAGAATGAGATATGGTAATATGTGGGTATACGGATGCCAGTTTCTAGACAGATAAGGATGACTCCAAATCGAAGTCTGGATACGTATTTACTTTGAATGGAGGCGCAATAAGTTGGAAAAGTTCCAGACAAGACACCGTAGCGGATTCTACCACGGAAGCAGTTTGGATCAAGAAGTTTGTCTCGAAACTTGATGAGGTTCCAACCATTGATGAAGCAATACCGGTTTATTGCGACAATAATGGAGCTATTGCACAAGCAAAGGAACCAAGGTCTCATCAGCGATCCAAACACGTGCTTCGCCGCTATCATCTGATCAGAGAGATTATAAGTAGGAATGATATACAAATTGAGAAAATTCCCACTGAAAGGAATTTAGCGGATCCTTTAACTATGGCCTTGCCTCAAAACAAGTTTGAGGGTCATGTTAGAGCCTGTGGTATTGGATACCGTAGCGATTGGCATTAGGCCAAGTGGGAGTTTGTTAGTGATATGAGAGAAGTGTCCTAAGGCAATCGCCTTATGATTGTAAACATTTATTTTAATAAATGAAAATTCACTATTTGAGTATACATGTTTGTGTATTTGATTGAGATCTTAAACTCATCTACTGAATGTCCGCAATACAATTCACAGCATAAGAGAATTTGTGATGGGATCACAACTAGTGATTATCTCTAAATGTGCAATTGTGAAGTATTGAAAATATCCCTAGTCGATGAATTGATAAAAATGGACATTATCAATTCTGTTGAGACTAGCATGGGTTATTCTCTAATCAGCCGATTCTCACTAGCTGGTGACATTGGGATGTCCGGAGATAAACATGGATGCTAGTTAAGGGAACTAGTTCATTGGAGTGACTAGCTGTAAGACTTCATATGGTAATCTATATAGATATGTCAATGAAGTTCTTACTGCAGCTTAAGTGCGATGTTCCTTTGACTTACAGTGTTCAAGTCATCTTGGTCATGGAGACTTATACTTTAACATCCTAAGCAAGCATCTCCTAGGAGGTGTGGACCCTGGATGATTGGGTATAAACCGAAGTGCCCGAAGATGTTTGAGCAGCCTACAAAGGATTCACCACTCCTTGCGAGGAGATGTATACCCAGGCCTATCGTCGGATTGTTACTCAAAGCCTCTGGCCAGAGCATATCATGTTTAGAGTGCGAGTCTCTTAAATACATGAGAGTAATTAGAAATCCAAAGGACGAGAAAGACACTACTTGGGCTAGGTGTGACGTAGTCAGCCTAGTGGGGACTGACACAAATAGACCGTGTCCTGAACCAAGTGGGTATAAGATGGTGAAGGGAATGAGGCATGATTCATTAGAGCTGCTGAAGGGTTTCGGAATTACTTCTGAGGTCAAACCATTGATCTTTCGATTAATTGGGGGTCATGATGTACTACTAGGTGCCACTCATGACCGTTCTATAATTGGTTAATTATAGACGGCCAACATAAATCGAAAGCCTATTTAGTCACACGCACTACGAGTAATCCGAGGGATTTAAAACGAGTTGAAAATTGGATTTTCCAATCAAGAGAAATAAGTTGAATCTGAGTTAATCAGAGGCGCAACGGAAACTTAAAATGGCTAAGTCTTTTGAAGGCTTATTGGGCGAATTAAATGAGTTTAATTAGCGATCGGTTCGGCTCGGTTTGGCCGGCCAAAGAGGGTGTTAACCCCCTTTGGTTTGGCCGACCACAACAAGGGGAAGAAACCAATTTATTTAGTTTAATTAATAAAATAAATCTAGCGCAATTTGTTTTATAAATTATGGATAAATAAATTTGTATAAAGAAATTTATATAAATAAATTTATAGAAATTTATTCTTTTTATGGAAATTAAAATGATCCATGGAATGATTTATTTTAATTTTATAAAATCAATTATGAATTGATTTTTTCATAATAAGAAAGTTTATAAATTTCTTATAAAATTTATTCCATAATTAAAGGAGAGAAGAATTTGTTTTATTATAAAGTTAGTTATAATAA
This sequence comes from Boesenbergia rotunda, assembly GCA_024364735.1. Lineage (NCBI taxonomy): Eukaryota > Viridiplantae > Streptophyta > Magnoliopsida > Zingiberales > Zingiberaceae > Boesenbergia > Boesenbergia rotunda. The sequence continues at coordinate 369,719 of JAGFNQ010002634.1, read as the reverse complement.
AACTAGGCATAACGGAATAAGTCATAAGAAATTTTATAAGATAAAATTCTTATGATAACTAATTCCGTTAATTCCGTTAAAAGAGAGACTTGGTAAGGGAGAGGCCACTATATAAAGGAACCAAAGGCAAGCCTTGAATTCCTAATCGAAATAGAGTAATCAAGAGATTAACTCTCTCCCTCTCTCTCTTTTATTCTCTTCCTCCCCTTCTCCTTCCTCCTAGGGCCGACGCCCTCCTCTACAAGCTAGGGCCGGCGCACCTTCCACCCTAGGGCCGGCGCACCACCTTCCTTTGAAGATTGCCGTGAGCCATCAACACCAAGGAGAAGCCAACCAAGAAGAAGAAGAAGCGGATCACATCTCCTTCCTTCCCGGAATTTCGATTCCGGTTCTTGGCGGTTAGTTTCCATTCTTTTCTCTTGTTCTTCTAGTTGTGCCTTTAGAGAATCTAGTAGTTCTCGTCGGCACAAAACTCGTGACTTTGCGAAGTCATCCCGAAGAGAACTCGGCGTGGACGCGAATAGAGGCGAAGCTTCCAATGGATGCTACGGTTGGATCTCGTCCCTTTTCTTCGAGTTACGCGAGGTATAAAGTAAATTAGTTTACTTTTCCGCAAAGTTTTAATTTATGATTACGTCCACACATCATAAGGTCGCATGCTAGATACGTGGTTAAAATAATTTATGAAATTATTTTATGCTAATTCTTCCGCTGCACGTAAAATTTTAAAATATTACGAATCTGTATCCTTGTCGACATACACCCGGTCCCAACAACACCTATATTGACTTTAATGCATGTGTCTTGCGTCTTGTTATTTCTCTGGATGGTTTATGCTTTGATTTTTCTGAGTTTGCCTTGCATGTCTATTTTACTTGCGTATGCTTTTTGTTGATGTTATGTTGTACTATCTGCATATTTGATACATAACTATGTTCATGCTTATGATGTCATGCTCATATGATACATATGCTTGTTTTGCCATGCCTATATCTGTTTGTCATATGTATTCATATGCTTATCAAAAATTAATCAAATCTTTGTTGTTTTGGGAGGGGTTGAGGCGGAGTATGGTTTAAACTTAACAGCCCTTCTGGACCCCTTTTCGGTGTTCGACAAAGGGGGAGAGTGTTGGTTGGTTAAGTTTAGGATGATTATATTGTAGGGGGAGGATCTTGATTCCCCAATGATTCTGGAAGTTGAGAAATTGATTGAGAATCCCTAAACTTAAAATCGGATTGTCAAACAACAAAAAGGGGGAGATTGTTGATGCAGTCTGACCCTGATTGTTGTTTTGGTGTTGACATCGATTTTAGTTTAGGTTAATTATGATGATTATGATTAAATCCTGGTCGGGGATCATGCATGGTATGGAAAATCCTAACTTGGAGGGCTAGGTGTTGGAAAATCCTAACCTGGAGGGTTAGGTGTTGAAAATCCTAGCTTGGAGGGCTAGATGTGTGAAAAGTCCTAATTCGGAAGAGGTGGGTGAAAAGTCCTAGCTTGGAGGGCTAGGTGAAAAGTCCTAACTTGGAGCGTTAGGTAAAAATTCCCATCTTGGAGAATTAGGTGAAAAAGTCCTGGCTTGGAGGGTCAGGTCCTAGCTTGGAGGACTAGGTTTGGAAAGTCCTAATCCGGAAGAGTTGGGTGAAAAGTCCTAGCTTGGAGGGCTAGGTGAAAAGTCCTAACTTGGAGGGTTAGGTGCAAATTCCCAACTTGGAGGGTTAGGTAAAAAATCCTTAGCTTGGAGGGCTAAGGTGGATGAAACCCTAGCTTGGAGGGCTAGGTTGGAGCCCCTGGATCGGTCTGGTGACCGATCAGGGAGTTGGCACGGTGCTCCTTCGTGGATCGGTCTGGTGACCGATCCAGCGATGACTGATCGGTCTGGTGACCGATCAGGGAGTATGCGTTTCACCCATTGCTTTGCTCCTGATCGGTCTGGTGACCGATCAGGGAGCAAACAGTGAGGTTGAGTTCCCTTGCTGAACTGCTCCTGATCGGTCTGGTGACCGATCAGGATCACTGTGCAGATCATTCTGGAGAACGATCCTGCATCGCAGGTTCCTCTCTATGATCGATCAGGACGGAGCCTGATCGGTCTGGTCACGACCTGATCGGTCTGGTGACCGATCAGGAGATTTCCTGATCGGTCCGGTGATCGATCAGGAGGTCTGGACTGCGAAGCTCAGAAATTGCCCGATAAAGGGGTGGATCGGTCGGGTGATCGATCCACAACCTGGGATCGGTCTGGTGATCGATCCAGGAGAGTCCCAAAGAAATCGCGATTTTTAATTGTGCATTGGGGACCGATCAGGACGGAGCCTGATTGGTCTGGACCCAGCCTGATCGGTCTGGTGACCGATCAGGAGGCTCTCTGATCGGTCCGGTGACCGATCACTTTAATTCAAAATGCACTGTCAGACGCTCTGATCGCGTTTGAACGTATCCGATTCTCTGCGCTTAACTTCTGATTCTTGATTTACTGAGTGATATGTTGTTCTAATACTCTGATCAAGCTGCAGGTGATAGGGAAGGATTCAAACACTCAAGGAGAAGTCAATGGAGGCTTTCCTTGGAGCAGGTTTGTCCGTTTTCCATCTCAGGTTGCAACGGCTGGAGCTGCAGACTGGAGCTGCTGACTGGAGCTTGGCTGAAGGGAGTTCAGGAAGTCCAGGGAGGGCTGAGTGGTAGCTGGCATTGGCAGGAAAGCAGCTGGAGGCTGCAGGAGATGTTATCACCTGGTGCTGAGTGGAGAAACAAAAGGGCGGAAGAAGGCTTCGTTGAAGAAGGGTTCTAGAGTTCGCGAACTGAGTTCTTGCTGCGTCCTTTGTGTTCTCCACATCTTGCTTGCGTGTTCTGAAGTTCCATTATCTTGTGCAAGCAACTACAATCTGTGAAGCAACCATTCATTACTTGAGCGCTTGAATGAGGGAACAAGAAGCTCCGAGTCCAACAGCGAGAAGACACGAGGAGAGGGCTCTTGAGTGAGATCGTCGCTGGGTGGAGCTCTGAGGGAGCTTGCTGTGTTCTTGTCTTTGCTAAGTGCTAAGTAAGATCTTTCTTGTCGTTTCATTGTGCTTAAACATATATCTGTGATTGAAACGCTGTGGAGAGGTTTCTCCACCGAGAAGGAAGTTGCTTTCTATCCGGTGATAACCGGGGCTTGATCTGCCGACGATCAAGGGATCGCCCACCTTAAGGGCACGCCAAGGAGTAAGGGCAAGTTATCCCCGAACCTTGTAAACCCTCCTTGTTAGTGATCTTGCTAGTTGTGTTTGTTTGCCTTCGTTTTCTATTTTTGTTTTCTACATTGCTTTGTTTCCATTGTTTCTTCTGCTGTGCTACTGATAAGGTTGAGTGAAAAAATTTGATAAGTGCCAAAGGTCAAAGTGTTTGGCTATATTCACCCCCCCTCTCTAGCCATCCGGGTTCCAACAGATACTGCTCGGGAGATCCTGGTTGGGAGATCCTGGTCGGGAGATTCTGCTGGGGAGATTTTGGTCAGGAAACTCTACTCAAGAATTCCTGTTCGGGAATTTCAACTCGGGATAATCTGCTCAGGCAATTCAGCTCGGGAAGTCCGGTTCGGGAAGGCCGGTTCGAGACATCCGGTTCAGGAAACCTGCTCGAGCGATCTGCTCGAGAGATTTCAGCTCGGTAATTCTAGGTCGGGAATTCCAACTCGGGAGACTACATTCTGCATAAAAGACAACTCGGGTCACTCAATAGCTAAGTTGTAATTTGTGTAATTTCAACTTATTCTTGAACTCTCCGAAAGAGTGTATATCCTCCAACACTTTATTAATACCAATATGTCAGGTAAATTTGAAAATGTGAGCGTGATTGCGTTTGGTGTGCTTATTTTTCATTTTCATTTTTCGTAGAAAATACGATTTTTCTGGAAAATGTGTTTGGTTTATATTTTTCAGCCTTATTTTCTAGAAAAAGATATAGTGTTTTCTGGAAAACTATAGAATGAAATAATGTCATTTTCCAGAAAATGAGAAAATGCGGTGTTCCGGAAGGAATCGACGCGGATGGCTAATCACCAAATTCTAGCCCATCAGGACGGTGACGGAAGGAAAGGAACTTTTCGTCCTGCAAGATTAACACGAGCGTTAATAGGAACACGCCGGAGATTTTCCGGCGGAGCCCACTTCGATGCTCAAGTCAGTGCTTAAGTATACAGACAGAAAAGAAGCAGGAAGAAGTTGTGAGTAAGATGTGCGTAACCCTTTACCTGTGGGGTTGGAGTACCTTATATACCTGAGATGGCGGTCCTACGTGTCCCACATTCTTCTCCATGTCCCCCATTCGTCAGTTATCAGATAACCTTTAGGTAACATCTTCAGCGATTACTAAGCCTTAATTGTCGCGTGTAAATAATAATAATTATCCGTCGCCTTTCTTGAACAAGAACGGGTAACGGTTGATGGAGTTGGGTTATCGGGCCTGTGCCTTTTCGGGGCTCCACCTTCCCGAGGGAGTCTCGGGCTTCTACCATCCTGAGGGGGTCTTGGGCTCCTACCATCCCGAGGGGTCTCGGGAATGTAGCCGCCCGAAGAGAGCTCGGGAGTATACTCTCCCGAGGCAACCTCAGGAGTCTGTTGGCCTGAGGCGATCTCTGGAGTCTGGGAAAAACGTCCAGACTTTGTGGACCTTGACACATAACTTCTTTCTACCAAGTGTCACCCATGGGGTGTTCAATCCCAACACAAGTCTCTCCCTTCAAGTCTAATCGAAGGAAGTGTGGCTGACTGATTAGGCTAGTGGTGTACCAAAGAAGCTATGTCGTGGGTCCATCTGTTCAAGGCCACTTACCTAGTGGCTTGTTGGGTCGAGGAATCGAAACATTCACCTCTGTTTCTGAGGCGATCCGTTTGAATTTGTCTTCCAAAATGGCTCTTGCGAATTTTGAGGCACAGCAATGATAACTGTCTATCACCTATTAAAAGTGCATGGATTCTCTTAATGGCGATAAAACCCCTTTGCGAATGTGCTTCTGCCACGTGCGCGCCCTTCTCTCTGCGTAATCTCCTGTTGATATGCATGGTAGGCCCATATAGATAGCCACCTCGACAGCGGTGACACCTCGAGATGGATGCTTATTGCCGCCCACATGTCACGCCCCCATTGTACACACGCGAGCGATTTCCTCCCTATAAAAAGGGGAGGCTAAAACGCTCGTCCGCCTTCTGGCATTGTCGACTATCAGTAGTTGCAGACATCCTCTTCGTCTTCTTCCTCTGAGCGCTTTTTCCTTCCGCGTAAGTCTTCTTCCTCATTCTCACTACCTTCTCTAGGCCTTCTCTAGGAATCATGGTTAAGGAAAGCAAGAAAGATCAAGGGAGGAGGGGAGTCTCAGAGAGAGGATATCAGGCAGAATGGTACGAATCTGTATCTTCTAGGGTTAGATCCGGAAACTCTCCGAGCAGCCTGCGAGGCTTACGGCGGTCCAGCCGAGATGACCGTAGAAGTCCCTAGAGTAGACCAAACTCCCGTAGAACCCCCTCTAGGATTCTTCACCTTCTTTCTCGGGCAGATGGATTTAGAGCTCCGTTTCCCCCTTCCTCCTTTCTTTACTGGGATTTCCTCTTACTTCGACATCCCCCTTCATCAAATGGCGCCCAACGCCTTCGCTCAGATGGACGGGGCTTACATTATCTTTAAGCTCTTTTATATCCCTCTCACCCTCCCGTTTCTTCCATTTGTTCTTCATTCCTACTGGTTCTAAGGGGGCCTTTAGTTTTACGGCACGTCCAGGCCATAGGTTCTTAGGTGGACTTCCGTCTTCCCATAAAGGATGGAAAGAGATATTCTTTTTCCTCTGGTTGCCCCAACTCCCTTTCAGCCCCCTTCGCTGGAGGGAAGACCTGCCCACGCCACCAGAGCTAGGGGACTTCCAGCAGGACCCGGCCTACTAGCGAGCTAGGAGTTTCCTATCGGGTATGGAATTCAGCGGCCCCCGCCTGGTGCACTGTGATGAGCTGATATATCGGGCGGGCCTCATCCCCTAAGTCACCAGCATCAGCCCCAACCTTGGTAAGTTTGTAGTCTTTGTAAATGCCCATTAATGCTAACTGATGTTCCCTTGCTTGTTTACTGCAGAGGACATCATGTTGTCGAGGGCGATGAATCGGCTCATCAAGTGGAATGAAGCCAACAAGGAGGCCATAGCGCCTCCCCGACCCCTCTCATCGCGCAAACTACCCTCTCCAAAACTTCAGAGGCAGCCACGGAGTCGGTCAGCGAGCTCCTACCAGTGGAGCCAACAGAGGCAATAGCCAGGACCAAGCCGCCTGCCGACTAGGGGACTTCGGAATCACCCCTCCCTCCAGAGATCCACATCGCCTAGGAGGCCACCCTACCTCTGTTCGTCATTGAGGAGGAGAAGTCGCTGCCTCTTGATTATACTCAATAGCTCAAACCATCAGGGCAGCCCAAGAGGAAAGGCACGAGGACCATCCGTCGAAGTGGAAGAGATGCGCCGCTTCGATGCCAACAAGCTCCCCTCCATTCCCGAGGAGGGAATCCCCGTGCTCGACGACGAGGACATCATCCCCCTGTCTCAACATTACAAACAGAAGACCACTACGGAGACAGGGGTCAGACTACTAGCTCCCCTGCGGTCGACTCTTCCAAGGTCTCCGTCAAGGCTACCCAAAGGGAAGCGTACGACGCCCACCAAGCCTCGCCTGAAGCTGGAGCGGCTACGCCAGAGGCTGGAAGCAGCATCGAAGGCGGCCTCCCACTCATCCAGACCCCTTCCCCCGGTTCAGTTCAGAGATGTCCCTGCTGAGTGTCACCCCTGTTGGGGCAATCTATGGTCCGGAGTGACCATGTGTTTTGATGTTTGAGCAAAGGGTTTAAGTTAGGTTCACCCTTGTATTTGATATGTGTATTTGAGTGTGCACGTTTGCAGGATACACATGGACTTAGCTGACGGTTTCGGGACCGGTGAAGGATAGCATGGGGAGACGAGTCGTGGGCTTGCATGCATCCGAGGGACCGTGGATAAAGCAGGGACGATGAGCCGAGGGAAGCGCACTTCGAGGCATATGCTAAGGATGACATGGGGAGATGAGCCGTGGGCTTGCATGCATCTGAGGGATGAGAGCCGAAGTCGAAGAAGGCTTGAAGGCAACAGGTCGAGGCTGCTGGAAGCAGGAACGATGATCCGAGGGAAGCGCACTTCGAGGCATACACGAAGGATGGCATGGGAGACGAGGCGTGGGCTTGCATGCATCCGAGGGACGAGAGCCAAAGTCGAAGAAGGTTTAAAGGTAACAGGTCGAGGCTGCTGGATGAAGAGTCAACTAAGTCGTGAGGATTCGAGTGCTGAGAGAATTGTACTCGGGAAGGAAAATCCTAGGGTTTGAGTGTTGAGAGAATTGTACTCGGGAAGAGAAACCTTAGGTGCCAGTCGACTGATGCTTGGATCAGTCGACTGATGAAATGCATAGAAAATTCAGTCGACTAATCCTAGGATCAGTCGACTGATGGCGGCAGGAATTCGAGCGTTTGGCTATAACGTTTGAATCCAAGTTGGACCAATCGACTGGTGCTTGGACCAGTCGACTGGTAATGGCTCTTTTCAGCTATGAGCTCTATTTAAGGGAGCTCGGTTTGGCTGGGAAAAGGTTGGCGAAACAAGCTTGGGTAAAGTCTGTTAGTAGCCTACAAGTGCTCAGAGGTTGTCAAAGGATTATGGCGAGGTTTCTCCACCCACAAGGAGCGACAAGAGCTAGCTGGAGATCTTCCGGGGAGTCATCCACCAACGGATCGGGATCGTCCACCTTACGGACAACCGTGGAGTAGGAGCTTTATCTCCGAACCACATAAATGGTTTGTGTTAGTGTTTGTTTATTTGTGTTATTAGTATTTCCGCTTGTGCACGCTAACATTGTAGGAAGAACCGAAATCGAAGTGGGTGATCGGCTATTCACCCCCTCTAGCAGTACGTCAAGGTCCAAACAACCCCTCCGAGGGGGCCTCCAGTGTTGGAACCCGGATGGCTAGAGAGGGGGGGTGAATATAGCCAGACATAAACTTCTTTCGCTTTAGGGTTTCTCTGCACTTCACGATTAGTAGCACGACAGCGGAAACAATAGAAACAGAGTGCAGAAATGCAGGAAACAAAAACAGACGAAACCAACTAGCAAGATCGCTAACAAGGAGGGTTTACAAGGTTCGGGGATAACTTGCCCCTACTCCATGGCGTGCCCTTAAGGTGGCCGATCCCTTGATCGTCGGCAGATCAAGCCCCGGTTAACACCAGATAGAAAGCAACCTCCTTCTCGGTGGAGAAACATCTCCACAACGTTTCAATCACAGATATAGGTTTAAGCACAATGAAACACAAGAAAGATCTTACTTAGCACTTAGCAAAGACAAGAACACAGCAAGCTTCCTCTTGAGCTCCACCCAGCGACGATCTCACGCAAGAACCCTTTCCCCGTGTCTTCTCGCTGTTGGACTCGAAGCTCCTTGTTCCTTCCTCCAAGTGCTCAAGCAAGGGATGGTTGCTTCAAGATTGCAGTAGCTTGCTCAAAGTGATGGAACTTCAGAACACGCAAGCAAGTTGTGGAGAACACAAAGTCGCAGCAAGAACTCAAGCCTGAAACTGTATTTCGAACTTCTGCATCAACGAAGCTTTCTTGCGCCCTTTTGTTTCTCCACTCAGCACCAGGTGACACCATCTCCTGCAGCCTCCAGCTGCTTCTCTGCCAACGCCAGCTACCACTGAGCTCTCCCTGGACTTCCTGAGCTTCCCTCAGCCAAGCTCCAGTCAACAGCTCCAGTCTGCAGCTCCAGCCGTTGCAACCTGAGATGGAAAACGGACAAACCTGCTCCAAGGAAAGGCCTCCATTGACTCTCCTTGAGTGTTTGAATCTTCCCTGTCACCTGCAGCTTAATCAGAGTGTTAGCACAGCATATCAAGCAGGAAATCATGTATCAGATGTTAAGCGCAGAGAATCGGATACGTTCAGACGCGATCAGAGCGTCTGACAGTGCATTTTGAATTAAAGTGATCGGTCACCGGACCGATCAGAGAGCCTCCTGATCGGTCACCAGACCGATCAGGCTGGGTCCAGACCGATCAGGCTCCGTCCTGATCGGTCCCCAACGCTCAATTAGAAATCGCGATTTCTTTGGGACTCTCCTGGATCGATCACCAGACCGATCCACCCCTTTATCGGGCGATTTCTGAGCTTCGCAGTCCAAACCTCCTGATCGGTCACCGGACCGATCAGGGAGCATCCTGATCGGTCACCAGACCGATCAGGTCATGACCAGACAGATCAGGCTCCGTCCTGATCGATCATAGAGAGGAACCCGCGACGCTGGATCGTTCTCCAGAACGATCTGCACAGTGATCCTGATCGGTCACCAGACCGATCAGGAGCAGATCAGCAAGGGAACTCAACCTCACTGTTTGCTCCCTGATCGGTCACCAGACCGATCAGGAGCCAAGCAATGGGTGAAACGCATACTCCCTGATCGGTCACCAGACCGATCAGTCATCGCTGGATCGGTCACCAGACCGATCCAGGGGCTCCAACCTAGCCCTCCAAGCTAGGGTTTCATCCACCTTAGCCCTCCAAGCTAAGGATTTTTCACCTAACCCTCCAAGTTGGGAATTTGCACTAACCCTCCAAGTTAGGACTTTTCACCTAGCCCTCCAAGCTAGGACTTTTCACCCAACTCTTCCGGATTAGGACTTTTCCAAACCTAGCCCTCTAAGCTAGGACCTGACCCTCCAAGCCAGGACTTTTTCACCTAACTCTCCAAGTTGGGACTTTTCACCTAACCCTCCAAGTTAGGACTTTTCACCTAGCCTCAAGCTAGACTTTTCACCCAACCCTTCCGAATTAGGACTTTTCAACACCTAGCCCTCCAAGCTAGAATTTTCCACACCTAACCCTCCAGGTTAGGATTTTCCAATACCTAGCCCTCCAAGCTAGGATTTCTCATATCCTGCCTGATCCCCGATCAGGACTTAATCATAATTATCATAATCATCAACCTAAACTAAAATCGGTGTCAACACCAAAACAACAATCAGGGTCAGACTGCATCAACAATCTCCCCCTTTTTGTTGTTTGACAATCCGATTTTAAGTTTAGGGATTCTCAATCAATTTCTCAACTTTCAGAATCATAGGGGAATCAAGATCCTCCCCCTACAATATAATCATCCTAAACTTAACCAACCAACACTCTCCCCCTTTGTCGAACACTGAAAAGGGTCTAGAGGGGCTGTTAAGTTTAACCATACTCCCCCTCAATCCTAGGGGTATCCCAAAACAATAAAGATTTGATTGTAATTTTGGAACACATATGACATCATGTGAAAAGATAGATCAAGATATAGCATTCACATGCAGCATATGAACATGACATCATAAGCATAAGCATGGTAATGTAGAATGAGACAAATTGTTCGATGCAAGTAAATTCAGTAAAGTTAATATCATGCCAGAACAGACAAAAATCAAGTCGGACACATCCGTCAAGTAGTCAGAATTTATCAAACATGATCATAGAGCAGTCAATCGTCAACTGGATCATCGTCTGAATCATCAATGTATATGATATCTCCTGGTGAAATGCCACTGGGGGATGCACCATCCGGAAATGTATGATGATACCACTCCTCATACCATGTGTCTGTAGTGAGCTGACCTCAGAGATGTTGGATGCTAGAGCATCTAGACGGCGATCGAAAGACTGAAACTCTGAGCGGACCTCCTGTCGCCAGAGCTCGGAGATATGCAACTCGCGCTCCAGCATCCGCTCTAGCTCCGCAACTTGCCAGCGGAGGTCAGGAGCCCACTCATCGTAATCTGCTGTAACAGCGGGCCGCTCCTGGGTATGGTCTGCTCCTGATAATTCCCCCACACGTCCACGACCCTTCCACCGTAGCCCCTGCGGCCCGACAACAATGCCGGATTGAGCGAGCATGCGACGATCCAAGCGGCAGTCCTGTCGAACCATGGGCACAATGCGGCCCTGTGAAACATCGATACCTACGAACTCCAGCCAAGCAGTAATGATATGGCCAAAGGGCATGTAGACTGTCTGGCTGGACATCAGACCGTGGACGATGATGGAGAAGTAGACGGAAGTCACTGGATCAAAATCTAACTGCTGATGCATCCCGTAGAGCATCAAGCAGTGGAATGGATGAATCTCGTCTAGGTGCTTTGTAGTGGTAGGAATAAGACAATTTGTGATAATCTTAAACAAAACATAATCAATGGGAGAAAGATGAAGAGCAGGAAATGTGGGAAAGTCACGGTCACGCTCACTGGAACCCTTTGGCCTGGGATGGCCTAGAAAATGCTCATAGATGGAGTCAGGAGTGACTCCAGCAAAGGGAACTGGTAGGGGATCCGGAAGATAGGGATAGAGTGAAAAGGCATTCTCGGACCGGCGACATCCAAGAAAGGTAGTGAACGCAGATAAAGTAAAGTCAAGGTCAACACTACCTACACGGGTCCTCCACCCCGTGCCCTCTCCACTAACCATATTATTATAGAATTCAGAAACCAAATCAAAGTTTATTGGTCTCTCTAAGAAAAGGATGGGTTGAAGCTCATAGTATTCAATAATTTGTCGTATCGTGGGACAATGTTCATAAATGTAGTTTTGATCCACCGATCGACATGGCATGAGTTTGAAGTTATGCCATTGAAAGTCTAGAGCAAAATGGATATTCTGAAATCGGGTATGCGGAGGCGGTGGTGGTCTTGATGGAGGTGTAGATGATGAAGGGCCTTTGCCCTTTGAGCTTCCCTCCAATGGTTACTTTCCCTTAAATGATTTTCTATAGATTGGAATAGATCATGACACAAGATTAAAGATTGATCAACAGACAAGAGGTAACCCAAGACCCAATCAGTGAATATAAGATACAACAGTTGATCAAAAAGAGGATAATAATGAAATGAGAGAGAGATTTGGTCACAGATGACACAATCAAAAGGTGAAGCATGGAAAGATAGGGTTACGACCAACACAAGAAGGTCACGGCGCAACATCATAACATCATAACATGGTTAGTGCAAATACAAAATCTATGAACTGATTCACAAAGTGAACTAACCAACATAAACTTACTTAGGCGCCATGAAGAAAGTTCTTTAAGGTTGGAGAAAGAGATCGCGCGGAAGAAGTTCTCGGTGAGAAGGCTTCAGTGAGACAAACTTGCCAAAAACAGGGAGGAGCTCTTGCGCAGAGGAGACGGTAGTAGAGCACGCGCAGGAAGAGAGAAACCGTAGAGAGGCTCACGCGTAGGTGGTGAGGGGTTTTTGGTCGGCTAGGGTTCGGCAATGATGAGTTGTGAAGGAGTTAATCGGTTGGTGGATCGGTCCACCAATCACAATTTAATGCGCCTGAACGGATCACCGTTCGATCTGATAGCGCCCAGACCGATCAGGCTCCAGCCTGATCGGACTGGTCTGGTCCTGATCGGTCGAGTGACCGATCAGCACGATGTGCCAGATCGGTCCAGTGACCGATCCAGACTAGCACAGAAAGGTTGGCCGAAATCTCGCAAAGTCTCTGTGACCCCTCTGATCGGTCGGTGGACCGATCAATGCAGGAGGAAGCCAGATCGGTCTGGGGACCGATCAGCCCTATGCCTGATCGGTCCAGTGACCAATCAGGGTTCCTGATACTTCCAGATACGATCTGAAACTTTCAGTTTCAGATTCTCACACGATTTTCAAAGGGATATGGTGAAGGATATCGATCTTGGAAGCCGTCTCTCGTCTATAATTGATCCCCAACCAAGGATCAAAGGTCCTTAGGGTTTGAACAAGTCACTTTGCTCCACCCAAGTGGAGTCAAACTCAAACAACAATCATTCAACCAATTTGTGCCAAATCCAAGTTTTCAATCAAGTTTCCTTGATTGGAATGTTCAAGTATGATCATGGAGCCAAATACACATATGTTATGCATTGGTTTTCCCCATACTTGGTCACCGAAGTGATTATTATCTCGTCAACTTAATTTCTCAAGGGATGCAATGACATTTTGAGAAATTGAGTTGATCCTAACATCTCACCCCATTTCTAGCAAACAAAAACGTTTTGGTAAACCTTATATTTTGTGTGAGATGTCCCCAAAGTTACCCAATTGTTTCCCAACAATTTCGAAATAATCATGAAGGGTTTTGAATGCATTTTGAAATTCATGAAGCACGACACATTCCCAACTCCCTTCTTAAGAAACTAAACTCATTTTCGAGGAGTGGCTTAGTGAAAATGTCAGCGAGATTTGATTTGGACTCTACATGTGAGAGTACAATATCTCCCCTAGCAACATGATCCCTAATGAAGTGGTGACGCACTTCAATATGTTTTGTCCTAGAATGATGGACTGGATTTTTGGTTAGATTAATTGTGCTAATGTTATCACATAACACTTGCACACCCTTGTAACTCAATCCATAGTCCTCTAGAGTGTGAATCATCCACAACAATTGCGATACGCTCTCTCCCATAGCAATATACTCTGCCTCGGTCGTGGAGAGAGCAACACAATGTTGCTTCCGACTTGACCAACTAACTAAAGATGAACCTAAGAATTGGCAACCCCCACTTGTGCTTTTCCGGTCCAACTTACATCCAGCGTAGTCGGAATCCGTATAGCCAATTAAATCAAATGATTCGGTACGGGGTACCAAAGACCGACTCCTATTGTGCCTTTAAGGTATCTCAAAATTCTCTTGACAGCGATTAAGTGAGATTCCTTGGCACAAACTTGATACCTTGCGCACATACCCACAGCGAAAAGAATATCTGGTCGACTAGCTGTGAGGTATAGCAAACTCCCTATCATGCTTCGATATTGAGTCAAATCAACGGGTTTACCACTCTCATCATTATCTAATCTTGTATTTGTAGCCATGGGAGTGGTTACCTCTTTTGAATCACTCATATTGAATTTTCGAAGCATTTCTTGTGTATACTTTGATTGGTGCACATGGATACCATCGCGAGTTTGCTTGATTTCAAGTCCAAGGAAGAAAGTCAACTCTCCCACAAGACTCATTTCAAACTCACTTTCCATGTGTCCAATGAATTCATTTAAATAGCCCTTGTTGTTTGAGCCACAAATTATGTCATCGACATATACTTGGGCCACAAAAATATTGTCACCATCTCTACGTAGAAATAGTGTAGGGTCTATTTGGCCTCTAACGAAGCCTTTGTCAATTAAGAATGTCGACAACCGCTCGTACCAAGCTCGGGGTGCTTGTTTGAGGCCATAAAGTGCCTTTTTGAGCTTAAACACGTGGTTTGGAAATTCGGAACTCTCAAACCCCGGAGGTTGTTCGACATAGACCTCTTCCCTAATCAAACCATTTAGAAAAGCCGATTTGACATCCATTTGATATAACTTGAAACCTCGATGTGCCGCAAATGCAAGCATCAATCGGATGGATTCTAATCGTGCCACGGGAGCATAGGTCTCATCATAATCAAGGCCTTCAACTTGACTGTAGCCCTTGGCTACTAAGCGTGCCTTGTTTCTAATGATTTCTCCCTTATGGTTCAATTTGTTCTTGAAGACCCATTTGGTTCCAATGATGGTGGTCTTCTTAGGTCTAGGGACTAAGTCCCAAACTTGACTTCTTTCAAATTGACCTAGTTCATCTTGCATTGCAATGATCCAATCGGGATCACTTAATGCTTCATCAATTTTTCTAGGCTCAATTTCGGAAATTAGAGCAACTTCATTAGCCTCATTCCGAAAGAATGATCTAGTCCTAACCCCATGATGGATGTCTCCAACAATTTGGTCTTGGGGATGACTAGAGGCTAATCTAGTTTGCCTAGGTGTTGGTGGTGCTTCTTGAATAGGTTCACTAGACATAAGCTCAGCCTCAGGATCCGGCTGATCAATGGGTTGTCTAGGCTCACCGTCATCGGATTCATCACCATCAACAAAATTTGGACTCTCATTCAAACTTAGTCTCCTAAGTTCGAATTGGACTTCATCTTCTGGTTGACCATTGACTTTCGGAATTTCTTCAAAAACAACATCAGAAGACTCTTCAATTAATCTAGATTTCTTGTTGTAGACTCGATAGGCTTTGCTAACTAGGGAATACCCGACTAGTATCCCTTCATCAGCCTTTGCCGTGAACTTTCCAAGGTGGTCCTTGGTGTTTAGCATGAATACCTTACAACCAAACACCCTAAGATGTTTAACTGTAGGTGGTTTCCCAAACCAAAGTTCATGGGGAGTCTTTCCTAAAAACCTATGGATGAGGACTCGATTTTGCACATAGCAAGCTGTATTTACAGCTTCAGCCCATAAGTAACTCGGGAGTGAGCACTCATTAAGCATGCTTCGTGCAGCCTCTTGTAGAACACGATTCTTCCTCTCTACAACACCATTTTGTTGTGGTGTTCTAGGAGTAGAGAACTCATGTCTATAACCTCTATCTTTGACAAAATTCTAAAAACCGTTGGTTTTGAAATTCACCTCCATGATCACTTCTAATTGTCTTAATTGTTGATGATTTTTCATTTTCAACTCTTCTACAAAAAGAAATGAAAACATCTAAGGTTTGGTCCTTATATTTTAAAAAGTAGGTCCATGTATATCTAGTGAAATCATCAATGATCACAAAACAATATCTACTTCCATTCAATGATATGATAGTACTACAATCAAATAGATCCATGTGAAGTAAATCTAAAGCTGTAGAAGTACTTACAGTGCTCTTACCTTTATGTGCAGATTTCGTTTGCTTACCCATTTGACATGCATCACAAAGTTTGTCCTTTTCATACTTGATGCTTGGTAAGCCACGAACTAATCCCTTGTTGGCCAACTTCCGGATGTTCTTCATGTTCACATGTGCAAGTCTCCGGTGCCAAAGGGTGGACTCTTCGTCTTTTGACATGAGACACTTAGCAAAAGCATTAGTAGCACTTTTAAATGAAACTTGATAAATATTGTCTACTCTTGTTCCTACTAGTACCGTGTCCAAGGTGTCATGTTGTCTAACTAGACATTGACTTGGTTGAAAATCAATTGTGTAACCCGTGTCACACAATTGACTGACACTTAGGAGATTAAATGTCATCCCCTTGACTAGAAGGACATTTGAAATTCTAAGACATTCGGATATTTGAATGTCTCCTATTCCTATGACCTTAAGACTACCATTGTTACCAAATGAAACATTACCTCTACTTTTCTTGTGAAGTGTGGTAAACAATGATCTATCCCCGGTCATGTGTTTGGAGCATCCACTATCAACGAACCAAGTTGATAGATGCTCCCCCTCAATCATAACCTACACAATTCGAAAAATAGAAGTTTTAGGTACCCAAACCTTGGGACCTAAAGCATCAACTAAACAAGACTTAGGCACCCATGCCTTGACAACTTTCTTTTGAACCTTGGGTGTCCTAGATTGTCTCATATCAGTCCTAGACATAAGAGACACAAATGAGGGTTCTTTAGACGGTAACCAATACCGCCCTATTGTAGACTGCCCTTTGGGCATTCAAGATCATGTCTAGGGTTTTAGAGCTAGTTGAGAACTTCTCAAGAATATTCTTGAGTTTCTCAACTTCACTCTTTAATGATTGGTTTTCTTCTACTAGCAAATCATCATGCAAATCATCTACATCCTCAACCTTAGAGGATTTCAAATGTTCAACCTCAAGTTTTAATGACTTAATCTCATCTTCTAACAATTCAACATGCAAGTCATCTATATTATCATCCCTAGATGCTTTCAATTGATCAATTTCTAATTGCAATGATTTAACCTTATTTTTAGACTTCTTTAGCATATTGGTTAAACATGCAATAGCTCTATAACATTTCTCAAGCTCGGGAGAAGTTACCTCTTCATCATCCGAAGATGATGAAGCCGCGTTTGAGGAGTTGGAAGATTCATCACTGCTCTCTTGATCTCCCAATGCCATGAGTGCCACATGCCTTGTGCTCTTCTCCTCCTTCTCTTCATCGGATGAGCTTGAGGAGGATTCATCCCAAGTGGCCTTCAAAGCCTTCTTCTTCTTCTTGGATTTTTCTTCTTTCCTTTTGGATTTCTCCTCCTTCTTCTTTAGCTTTGGGCATTCATTCTTGAAATGCCCTTTCCTACCACACTCAAAGCAAGAGGCATTAGTCTTATCAAGTTTAGCTTCACTAGAGTTACCTCTACTCTTGAAGCGTCGACCCCTTCTCATCATCCTTCTACAAAGTTCGCCATCTCGAGGATGAGGAGCCGCTGCCATCTTCCTCGGAATCGGACTCGGATTCGGAAGAGGATGAAGATGAAAGTGACTTCCTTCTCCTTCTTCTTCTCCTTCTTCTTCTTATTGGATTGATCCCTGCAACTAAGGCAATCCCCTTCTCCTTGGGGCTTTGTTAGCCATTTCATGTAATTCCATTTTCACAAAACAAATCATCTAACTTAACAATGGATAAATCCTTGGATACTTTGTAGGCATCCACCATGAATGACCACAAAGCATTCCTTGGATATGCTTTTAGTACATACCTCACAAGGTCGCGATTCTCGACCTTTTCATCAAGCTCATTGAGGAGTTCCTTGAACCGGCTATGAAGCTCACTTACTGATTCTTTTCCTTCATGGAGAGATTTTGTAATTGGTTGAGAAACAAATCCCTCTTGGCAATTCTTGAGTCTCAGGTGCCCTTGTGGAGTTCGATGAGCTTGTTCCACAAGTCCTTTGCACTTGTGAAAGGACCAACCTTGATGAGTTGGTCTTTGTTCATGCCGTATTATAGAGTGACAACCGCCTTCGCGTCGGCTTCACTCTTCCGAAGTTTGTTCGGCTGTCCACCGCCATGATTCAAGTTC
>JAGFNQ010002634.1:333478-351216 GCA_024364735.1 Boesenbergia rotunda | reverse complement strand
TTTACAAGGTTCAGGGATAACTTGCCCCTACTCATTGGCGTGCCATTAAGGTGGGCGATCCCTTGATCGTCGGCAGATCATGCCCCGGTTAACACTGGATAGAAAGCAACTGTTGGTGCAGAAAGCACCATATCGAACCTTGTTTTGATATTGGCAAAGGATTCAAAGTTAAGTTTATTGGTGATCTAACAATGTTACTCAAGTGTGCAGAAAAAGTCCTAGCGAAGGGCTACTAGGCACCTGGCGAAGGAATGCCAGGATACAAAGTCCTAGCGAAGGGCTGCTAGGCAACTAGCGAAGGGCTGCTAGTCACCAAGTCCTAGCGAAGGGATGTTAGGCAACTAGCGAAGGGCTGCTAGTCACCAAGTCCTAGCGAAGGACTGCTAGGCAACTAGCGAAGGGCTGCTAGTCACCAAGCCCTAGTGAAGGAATGCTAGGCGCCAGGCGAAGGACAGCTTGGGACTGAAGCCCTGGCGAAGGAATACTAGGCACCGGGCGAAGGACAGCTCGGCATCCAAGACCTGGCAAAGGACCGTCAGGCAAAAGTCCAACCAGAGAAACGGTTGGCATCAGGTACATTCTTCCGAGAGGAGTAGGTGAGGACGCGTTCCCCGTCGAGGGAACAGTAGGCGTCGGTTCGACCTAGGGTTCCATTTTGGAAACCTAAAGTCAGAACCAAGACAGCTAAGGCTGTATAAAACTAACAACTTACTGCTTTATGTTGTTTTCGGACTAACCCTGGATGCAGGACCAAAGGAACGAGTGTCTGCAGCTTAGAGAGCCTCAATGGAGTGAGGCAGCAGCTGAGTAGGGCGCCCTGAGTGTCCAGGGCGCCCCCAAGGTGAAGATGAAACAAATGAAGCAAAAAGGAGCCTCGGCTGAACACTGGCCGGGGTGCCCCCAGCAGCCAGGGCGCCCCCAGCAACCAGGGCGCCCCCAGCACCCAGGGCGCCCCCAGCACCCAGGGCGCCCCCAGCAGCCAAGGCGCCCCGCGCCTAAGCCAGCGAAGCCAACCACCCTTATCCAGCCGAGATGCCCGCGCGGAAGGAGTCAAGAAGGGCGCCCCCAGCGTCCAGGGCGCCCCCAGTGTCAAACCTCATCCCTATTCGAGTGGGATAGAGGTTGACCGAGCGAATCTCGGATCACGTGACACGTGGGGGGGCGCCCCCGATGTCCAGGGCGCCCCGAGGTGCTATAAATAGCACCCAACGCCCAGGCTTCCAACAACAACTCGAACACAACACTTCTACGCTCTTCTGCTCTCACGCCTTGCTCCGCAAACTGCCCAACTCGAGCCGACGACGTCCCGCTGCTCCGGAAAAGGTCAACCCACAATCGGACGTCAGTAAAAGAAGAGTCTTTTTAATTATTTAGTTTACTGTGCTGAATTTGTAAATCAATCCTTGTAAACTATTATTGCGCCTCATATAGAATTGCCCAAAGTAAACGGTCAACGACCGTGGGCCTTAGAGTAGAAGTCGACCCAGGCTCCGAACCAAGTAAAATCGATCGTGTCTCTGTGTGATTTTGTTTTCTTAATTTCCGCTGCGTACTTGCTCTAAGTTTTTCCGAAAAACGATTTCCGATATTCACCCCCCCTCTATCGGTTCTATCGATCCAACAGCAACCTCCTTCTCGGTGGAGAAACCTCTCCACAGTGTTTCAATCACAGATATAGGTTTAAGCACAATGAAACACAAGAAAGATCTTACTTAGCACTTAGCAAAGACAAGAACACAGCAAGCTTCCTCCTGAGCTCCACCCAGCGACGATCTCACGCAAGAACCTTTTCCCCGTGTCTTCTCGCTGTTGGACTCGAAGCTCCTTGTTCCTTCCTCCAAGTGCTCAAGCAAGGGATGGTTGCTTCAAGATTGCAGTAGCTTGCTCAAAGTGATGGAACTTCAAAACACGCAAGCAAGTTGTGGAGAACACAAAGTCGCAGCAAGAACTCCAGCCTGAAACTGTATTTCGAACTGCTTCTTCAACGAATCTTTCTTGCGCCCTTTTGTTTCTCCACTCAGCACCAGGTGACACCATCTCCTGCAGCCTCCAGCTGCTTCTCTGCCAACGCCAGCTACCACTGAGCTCTCCCTGGACTTCCTGAGCTTCCCTCAGCCAAGCTCCAGTCAACAGCTCCAGTCTGTAGCTCCAGCCTTTGCAACCTGAGATGGAAAACGGACAAACCTGCTCCAAGGAAAGGCCTCCATTGACTCTCCTTGAGTGTTTGAATCTTCCCTGTCACCTGCAGCTTAATCAGAGTGTTAGCACAGCATATCAAGCAGGAAATCATGTATCAGATGTTAAGCGCAGAGAATCAGATACATTCAAACGCGATCAGAGTGTCTGACAGTGCATTTTGAATTAAAGTGATCGGTCACCGGACCGATCAGAGAGCCTCCTGATCGGTCACCAGACCGATCAGGCTGGGTCCAGACCGATCATGCTCCGTCCTGATCGGTCCCCAACGCTCAATTAGAAATTGCGATTTCTTTGGGACTCTCCTGGATCGATCACCAGACCGATCCCAGGTTGTGGATCGATCATCAGACCGATCCACCCCTTTATCGGGCGATTTCTGAGCTTCGCAGTCCAAACCTCCTGATCGGTCACCGGACCGATCATAGAGCATCCTGATCGGTTACCAGACCGATCAGGTCATGACCAGACAGATCAGGCTCCGTCCTGATCGATCATAGAGAGGAACCCGCGACGCTGGATCGTTCTCCAGAACGATCTGCATAGTGATCCTGATCGGTCACCAGACCGATCAGGAGTAGATCAACAAGGGAACTCAACCTCACTGTTTGCTCCCTGATCGATCACCAGACCGATCAGGAGCCAAGCAATGGGTGAAATGCATACTCCCTGATCGGTCACCAGACCGATCAGTCATCGCTGGATCGGTCACCAGACCGATCCACGAAGGAGCACCGTGCCAACTCCCTGATCGGTCACCAAACCGATCCAGGGGCTCCAACCTAGCCCTCCAAGCTAGGGTTTCATCCACCTTAGCCCTCCAAGCTAAGGATTTTTCACCTAACCCTCCAAGTTGGGAATTTGCACCTAACCCTCCAAGTTAGGACTTTTCACCTAGCCCTCTAAGCTAGGACTTTTCACCCAACTCTTCCGGATTAGGACTTTTCCAAACCTAGACCTCCAAGCTAGGACCTGACCCTCCAAGCCAGGACTTTTTCACCTAACTCTCCAAGTTGGGACTTTTCACCTAACCCTCCAAGTTAGGACTTTTCACCTAGCCCTCCAAGCTAGGACTTTTCACCCAACCCTTCCAAATTAGGACTTTTCAACACCTAGCCCTCCAAGCTTGGATTTTCCACACCTAACCCTCCAGGTTAGGATTTTCCAATACCTAGCCCTCCAAGCTAGGATTTCCCATACCCTGCCTGATCCCCGATCAGGACTTAATCATAATCATCATAATCATCAACCTAAACTAAAATCGGTGTCAACACCAAAACAACAATCAGGGTCAGACTGCATCAACATCTAGCTCTAAAGAGGATGTCTCTGGTCCTTCTGCCGCGCCTCCAGGGGCACCTGCCATCCAGCGTCTTCTCCCTCCCAGAGACTCCTCACCCCCCGGGCGCACCACAACCGGGCCCTTAGCAACTCTCCACAGTCTCTCCTGAAGGTAAGGGCCCCCGATTTCCTAGCTTATTTGGCTTTATGTACTTTAACTTCTCCGTGCTATAACAGGCTGCTCAGGACTACCTCACCGCCGACCGTCATTTGTACTCATGGTGATAGATTGAGTCTTTGACCCGCCATGCACTGAAGGCAGAGGCCGATGCCGATCACGCTCATCGAGCAGGGCTCCTACAACTAGAGGTCAGCAGGGCTCTCCGAGTGAAGGTGGAGCACCAGCTGGACAATCTGTTGGCCCTAGAGTCAGATCTTCACAGCTCCCATCACCGGGAGTGGTTAATATCCGCCCGAGCAGTGGCCCTTTAGGAAGACTTATTGAAGATGACCCAAGAGCGGGACCAGCTCCAGGCGAAAGAGAAGAAGCTGGCTGGGGATGTTAAGCTCTTGGAAACCTCCGTCGGGAAGCTAAACGAGCGCATCAAAAACCATGCACATTAGCCGACCCAGAATGAAATAGCTATCATTGCAGCCACTGATCGTTTGATCGAGCTCGAGGAGGATGCCACCCAGGCCCGATCAGAAGCTTCGGCCGCCTCACAAAAACTCAAGGAAATCCTGGAAGACCAGGACAAAAGGTCTTCCAAGGTAGCTCAAATGAGGACGACCAAGGAGGCAGCTAAGGTTGAACTACAAGCCTTCAAGGCTGCCGAGGCATCTCGGTCAAAGGAGACCGAGGTGGCATTCAAGGCCAAGTTCTTGGAGTCTGACGAGTTCAGCGATATCTTGGTCGGGCAAGTCATGAAGCGTTTGCAGTAAGGCTTCAATGGTGCCCTCTAACATATCCAGAGGGCCCATATCCTTAAGCCTGACGCAGACCTGAGCCTCCTGAGTGTCAACCGTGTATGGGATGAGCTTCCTCCCAAAGACAAGGAGTTATAGGAGCATTCTCCCAGCCTGCTCTACCTACCTTTTACTACTGTATTGATATACTTTCTAATTTTGACCTCATGGTGTAACCCTTTACTTGGAATGGAAAGTATTTTTGCATCACTCCATTCCCTTGGGTACCTTTAGCTCCTTAAGTTATGTCTGTCGCCGACCTAAGGAGTGAGGAGGTTGAAGAACAAGACTTCAGCTCGAGGGGCAACAAAGTTGAAGGACACGCGCTCTTCTCCTACCCAAGGAGTAATGGCGCTGAAAGAACTAGGGTTCCAACCCAACCCGGGAAGTGAGGTGGTGAGCCAACAAACATGAAGCACAAGTGTTCCCCTTGACACCCTGGGGTGCTCGCGACTGCAAGGGAAACTCCAGATAAAGCTAGACAATTCAGGCTAGGGGTCAGGTTGCAACAAGCATCGACCCCGATGGAGGAGCCATGGCCATCCCGCTTCATTGCCCTTCGTTTTGTTGTTTTAGCATGTAGCTACCAGATGTAACAAAGAATCTTGAATGAAACCTTTTTCATATCTTCCCTTTGTATGTTGGGAGTTCTTTTACGCTAAGGTTTCTGGTGACAAGCGACCCATTTAGCCCTCGGCTGCTCCTCGAGGTAGAATCATATTGTTCCTAGTTAAGGGTCAAGAGATCATAGCCCCCACTCAGAACCCTCGGACATCCACGGCACCACGAGGTAGGTAAGTCTTAACGCAGCTCCTGGTCGGGCATACGCAACTCCACAACCATGCCTACTCACCCCAGGCATCCGCAGCACTGCAAGGTAGTAGGGTTTAACGCAGCTCCTGGTCGGGCATCCGCAGCACCACGACCAGGTCTACTCACCTCGGGCATCCACAACACCGCAAGGTAGTAGGGTTTAAAGCAGCTCCTGGTCAGGCATCCGCAGCACCACGACCATGCCTACTCACCCCGGGCATCTGTAGCACTGCGAGGTAGTAGGGTTTAACGCATCTCCGAGTCGGGCATCCGTAGCACCACGACCAGGCCTACTCACTCCAAGCATCCACAGCACCGCGAGGTAGTAGGGTTTAACGTAGCTCCTGGTCGGGCATCCACAACACTATGACCAGACCTACTCACCTCGGGCATCCGCAGCACCCCGAGATAGCAGGGTTTAATGCAGCTCCTGGTCGGGCATCCGCAGCACCACGACCAGGCCTACTCACCCAGGCATCCATAGCACCGCGAGGTAGTAGGGTTTAAAGCAGCTCCTGGTTGGGCATCCGCAGCACCACGACCAGGCCTACTCACCCCGGGCATCCACAGCACCGCGAGGTAGTAGGGTTTAAAGCAGCTCCTGGTCGGGCATCCGTAGCACCACGACCAGGCCTACTCACCCCGGGCTTCCGTAGCACCTCGAGATAGTAGGGTTAAAGTAGCTCCTGGTCGGGCATCCACAGCACCACGACCAGGCCTACTCACCTCGGGCATCCGTAGCACCACGGGGTAGTAGAGGTTCAGAGGCAAGTATTTGAAGAGGTTCTTTGAGAGACATTTCATTTGCTTCTTCGATTAATGAAACTGCAAAGCAGCACCCACAAAAATACAAATATAATTGACCATCTCAAATCTCACCGAGTACAATAGGGTCGGAGGTGATTGGCATGCAAGGGTCTCTCTAGCTTCTTGCCCTTGTCGTTTTCCAAATAGTAACTGCCTCTTGTGAGCTTTCGGGTGATGATGTAAGGTCCACCCCATTGTGCCTCCAGCTTCCCGGGGTCACCCATCGGCTTGATCCTTCTCCAAACCTTGTCTCCAATTCCGAAGCTGCAGGCAATCACTCGGTGATTGTAGGCTTGTTTCATACACTATCGATACACTTCAAGCTGGGCAGCTACTTTATCACGGACTTCTAACACGAGATCCAGATCAATCAGCAGCTCTTGATCATTATCCCCTTTGATATAATGTTGTCGTCGGATGAACTCCTCGCCTACTTCCACTGGGATCACGACCTCAGCTCTATATACCAGCTGAAAGGGTCTCTGGCTTGTTCCTTCTTGTGGGGTAGTACGATAGGACCACAAAATACTGGGGAGCTCTTCGACCCAGCTGCCCCCGACGTGATCCAGTTTTATCCT
This sequence comes from Boesenbergia rotunda, assembly GCA_024364735.1. NCBI lineage: Eukaryota > Viridiplantae > Streptophyta > Magnoliopsida > Zingiberales > Zingiberaceae > Boesenbergia > Boesenbergia rotunda. The sequence continues at coordinate 344,575 of JAGFNQ010002634.1, read as the reverse complement.
GAGTTCTCTGAGGATTTCTCGATTAACAACCTCGGCTTGGCCATTTCCCTGAGGGTACGCAACTGACATGAAAGCCTAGCGATAGCTAGCCCCTCACACCATTTTTTGAGTTTGTGCCCGGAGAACTGTCTTCCATTATCCGATACCAGCTTGTGAGGAATGTCATATCTGCAAACGATATCCTTCCATAAGACCTTCATCACAGCGGCTTTCGTGATGTGCGCCAACAGCTCAACTTCCACCCATTTGGAGAAATAATCCACAAGAACTAGCAAGAACTTCTTTTGCTGGGGTCCGATGGGAAATGGGCCTACAATGTTCATTCCCCACTGATCGAATGGGCAGGACATCGTGAAGACTCACATGGGCTTGGTCGGTTGATGAGTCACACGCTGATGTCTTTGGCAGGCCTCGCATCCTGCCACGAACATGATAGTGTCAGCTTGCAGAGTGGGCCAGAAGTATCCTGCTAGGATAATCTTCCTAGACAGATGTCTTCCCCCAATGTGGCTTCCGCAAATGCCTTCATGCACTTCTCGCATCACATAGTCGGTTTCTCCTGGACTAACACATTTGAGGAGTGGTCGGGCAAAGTCTCTTCTGTATAGTTGATCTCCCACCAGAGTGAACCTGGCAGCCTGGCGACGGAATAATCGGCTTCCTTGACCTTCGGTCAGGACATCCCCTTTGCGCAAGAACTCCACATACAAACTTCTCCAATCTGCAATGTCCTGACCTTCGACTTCCTCTTCAATCTGTGCCACTGTCACTTCGGTGGTACTAGGCTCGTCCAGTTGCCAGACCGAGATGGAGCTAGCCAGCTTGGCTAGCTCATCTGCTTTGACATTGTCGGCCCGGGTGATCTTCTGCAGAGTAACCTCCATGAAGGAGGCTTTTAGTTACTCATAGAGGGCTACATACCTCTGCAGGCGTTCATACTTTATTTCAAAATCGCCCTTTATTTGCTGAGCCACAAGCTGAGAGTCTGAATACACAACAACTCGAGCAGCTCCCACATGTTTGGCTGCTTGCAATCCTGCTAAAATTGCCTCGTATTCGGCTTCGTTGTTAGTGGCTCTGAAGTGGAGTCGAATAGATAAGTGTAATGTATCCCCTCGGGGGGAAACCATTATCACGCCTACTCCATTATGTCTGCTGTTGGAGGACCCATCGACATAGATCTTCCAAACCCCCTCGACTTCGAGCTCCGGGATAGACTCGAGCATGAAATCCAAGAGGGTCTGTGCCTTGATTGTAGTACGAGTCTAGTACTCAATCCCGTACTCACTCAGCTATGCTATCCACTTGATTAATCGACCCGAGACTTCCGGATTGGTGAGAACTCTTCCCAGCAGACTGTTGGTGAGGACCACAATGGGGTGTACTAAAAAATATGGCCTGAGCCTCTGAGCCATTAAGACCAGGGCATAGGCTAGCTTCTCCATCACAATATAACATGTCTCTGCATCCTTCAGGAGGTGTCCGAAGAAGTAGACCGGGTACTGCACCGTGCCTTCTTCTCGGATAAGTGCAGAGCCCACTGCTTGCTCGGCCGCCGACAAGTAGACGAATAATGTCTCCCCTTTCACGAGCTTGTAGAGGACAGGGGGCTCAGCCAGGTAGGCTTTCAAATCTGCAAACGCCTTCTCACATTGGTCATCCCAGTCAAATTTGACTGCCTTTCTTAAAATTTTGAAGAAGGGCAGGGTCCGGTTGGTAAACTTGGAGACGAATCTAGATAAGGTTGTAATCCTTCTGTTTAGCCTCTGTACCTCTTTGAAGTTTCAAGGAGAGGGCATGTCAAGGATGACCTTCACTTTATCTGCGTTGGTTTCAATCCCCCTTTCCGTCACCATATAGCCTATGAACCGGCCACTCTTTACCCTAAATAGATACTTGGTCGGATTCAGCTTGAGTCTATTGGCTCTCAGGATGACAAAGGTCTCTTCGAGGTTGGTGATCATATCCTTCCCCTTATCAGTCTTGACCAAAATATCATCCACATAAACTTCGATGTTTCTCCCGATCTGATGTCGGAAGACCCTGTCCATCATCCACTGGTAGGTTGCCCCAGCGTTACGTAACCCAAAAGGCATGACATTGTAGCAATATGTGCCATATGTCGTTACGAAGCTGACCTTTTCTTGATCCTCAGATGTGAGATGAACATGGTGATACCCCTGGAAGACATCCAGCATGGAAATGAACTCACAACTAGAGGTGGAATCCACCAGTCTATCTATACGAGGCAGAGGGTAGCAGTCTTTAAGGCAAACTTTATTTAAATCTCGGGAGTCAATACACACCTGCCATTTACCCCCAGGCTTAGGGACAAGTACTACATTAGCCAACCATTTGGGAATTGAACTTCTCTTATGTGACCAGCTTTCAGCAACTTGTTGACATCGTCTCTGATAACCTTGTCCTGCTCGGGCGTAAAATGTTTTCATCTCTACTTCACCGGCCGAGCCCCTGGGATCACGTGCAAGTAATGCATTGCCAAGGCTAGGGGGACACCCTTGATCTCCTCGGTAGCCCAGGCAAATACATCTCTGCAAACAGTCAATCAGACGGCTTCTTAGCTCTGGAGCAAGGTCGCCAGCAATCCTCGTGACCCCCCCCCCCCCCGGTCTGTTGAGGGTGAATTCCAACTTCTTCGCAACCTCCCTCCTTTCTTCTTTAGGTCCTTCCTCCTCCCAGGGGTTGGCCAGGTCGATTTGCAGAGCTTCATGAGGCTTCGGGTTCTTGTAGAATTCAGATCTGACTTCCCCACTGTAGCATCGCCGGGACGCTAACTGATCTCCTCTAACCTTGGCCACCTGATCGCCCATAGGGAACTTGATCTTCTAGTGGTAGACCATGATCACCGCCTAGAATATGCTGAGTGATGGGCACCCCAAAATTGCATTATAAGATGAGGGGGCGTCGACGACCAAGAAGGGGGTCCTCCTCGTCCTCTCCAGTGTGTCACTTGCCAATGACAGGGATAGGGTGATCTACCCAATCGGCTGCACCCGGTACCCTGTGAAGTCGAAGAGTGGTGTGGAGACTGAGCATAACTCGTCCTCATTGATCTACATCTGATCTAGGGTCGCCTTGTACAGGATGTTAACAGAACTACTTGTATCCACGAAGATCCACTTAACTTCATAATTTGCAATACGTGCAAGAATTACCAAAGCGTCTTCGTGGGGAGCTTCCACTTCTTCCATGTCTTCGGGGCCGAAGGAGATGGTAGGACCTCGACGCTGACTACTACTCATTCCGATGGCATAATTCTCCAATCGCCGAGTATGAGCGTTCCTTGCTCGGTTCGAATCTTGTCCAGTAGGACCTCCGGAAATTACCCCTACGTGGCCCGCAGGTGGACCTCGTTCAGGGGCCTTGCCCTTCCGGGGATCTCGCTCAGGGGAGAGGGATCGCCGAGGTGCCACCTCCCTACTTCTCCCCTTGGAGCGTGACCGGGACGGCCACCGAGCTTCTTCTTCTCATGATGGCCGCTTGTGAGGAGAAGGACTCCTTCACGGAGACCTCTGGCAGGACCCCGCTTTCTTCCAGCATTTCCGGGGCTTGCTATCTGCCTCCCCCACCATTCTTTTTGTTCAGAGCATGACACTCTTTAGTGGAGTGCGTGGTATTGCCATGGAAATCACAGTACCCCCTCAGCGGCCCTAGTTCTTGAGTGTCCACCCTCTCCATGAGCCTTTCTTACCAGCCCAATGATCTTTCCCCGACCGAGAATCCTTTGTGCGGGCAGGTGCCGGTGGTTCCCTCCTGTCTGACCGAACCGTGGTTGGGGCAACTATTCCAGCTGGTTCTTTACGGGGGGTGTGTTGCACTTCCTCGACTTTGTCATGCTTGACTGAGCGCCCTAGCAAGTCGTCGAAGCTAGTTAGTGTTAGTGCAGGAAGCACCATATCGAACCTTATTTTGATATTGGCAAAGGGTTCAAAGTTAAGTATTATTGGTGATCTAACAATGTTACTCAAGTATGCAGGAAAAGTCCTAGCGAAGAGCTGCTAGGCACCTGGCGAAGGACTGCCAGGATACAAAGCCCTAGCGAAGGACTGCTAGGCACTTGGCGAAGGAATGCCATGATACAAAGCCCTAGCGAAGGACTGCTAGGTACATGGCGAAGGAATGCCAGGACACAAAGACCTGGCGAAGGACTGCTGGCCACCAGGCGAAGGATTGCTTGGTACTGAAGACCTGGCGAAGGACTGCTAGGCAAAAGTCCAACCGGAGGAGCCGGTTGGCAATAGGTAAATTCTCCTGAGAGGAGTAGGTGAGGACGCGTTCCCCGTCGAGGGAACAGTAGGCGTCGGTTCGACCTAGGGCTCCACTTTGGAGACCCAAAGTCAGAACCAAGACAGCTACGGCTGTAAGAATCACTAACATTGTTGCTTAATCTTGTTTGGTACTAACCCTGGATGCAGGACCGAAGGAACGAGTGTCTGCAGCTCAGAAAGCCTCAAAGGAGTGAGGCAGTAGCTGGGTTGGGCGCCCGGCAGGACCCGGGCGCCCTACGTAAAGCCAAACATGAGTTCAACAAAAGTACGCTTCGGAAGCATACTGGGCGGGGCGCCCCCATGCTCCCGGGCGCCCCCAGTGCCCAGGGCACCCCCGGCTTAAGCCAACGAAGCGGATAAAGATCATCCAGCCGAGAAGCCCGCTGAAAGAGTCAACCAGGGCGCCCCCAGCGTCTCGGCCGCCCCCACAGTCAACTCTCAGCCCTATTCGAGTGGGATAAGGGCTGACCAAGAGTTGCTCAGATCGGGTGCCACGTGGGGGGGGGGGGGGGGGGGCGCCCCCAACGTTCAGGGCGCCCCAGGAGGCTATAAAAAGCCCCTCGACCCCAAGGCTTCAACAATCACTGCTTCCAACGCCAATACGCTCTTCTACTCAAACGCTTTACTTCGGAAATCTCCCAACTCGAGATACAAGCGCCGACGACGTCCCTCTGCTCCGAGATACATTCCACATCGGACGTCGGTAACGAAGAGCTGTCCTTTTAAGTTTACTATACTGCAATTGTAATATCTGTTTGTAAACCTTTTTGCGCACATATAGAATTGCCCGCAGTAAACGGTCAACGATCGTGGGCCTTGGAGTAGGAGCCGACCGCGACTCCGAACCAAGTAAAATCTTAGTGTTTGTGTGTTGTTTAGTTTAATTTTTTCGCTGTGTATTCTCTTTTTCAATCCGAAACGTTTTACGATATTCCCCCCTCTATCGTTTCTCTCGATCCAACAAGTGGTATCAGAGCGAGGTTGCTCAAACTTGGTGCAACCACCAGTTTGGGATCTTTTTTCGGATTTTTCGATTTTTATTTCAAATAAATAATATCTGTAGGTGGGTTTTACGCCTTTTTCAATTTTGAATTCTTATTTTTTCACCATAAGTCAGAATTGATTTAACTATCAACTTTTAAAAATTTGCCATAAATTTTTTTATTATTATTTTAATATTTTCCTCGAAATTCGTGCTACCTTAATTCAAGCAAATTTTTTTTAAACATTAAATTCTTACTTTTTCATCATTAATCAGAATTGACAAAATCAACATTTTCAAAAATTTATCATAAATTGTTTTTATTATTTTATTATTATTTTGCCTCGAAATTCGTGCAATATTTATTTTGGGCTATTTTTTTTCCCTTCTCCTGCACTACTAATCCAAGACCAAGTCTTGGTACATTTCTATTTTCTTTTTTTGTGTGCAAGATTTATCCTTAATGGCCAATCAAGAATGGAATAGTGTTCATCCGCCTCTATTCTCTAGCGAGAACTTCAGAACCTGGAAGCGTCTAATGGAATCCCACCTAAAGACCCATCTAGATCTATGGATGATACTCCAAATGGGATTTAGATTTCCCACATAAGATGGGATAGCACTCGCCTGGGACAAATTGGATGAATCAACACTCAACATGATCGAAACAGATGCAAAGGCGACTGCAATCCTATAATGCGGCATAACAAAAGAAATATTCAAGCAGATTGGACCATTCGAATGCGCTAAAGAGATGTGGGAAAAACTGATTAACCTACATGAAGAGACATACAACATTGAAGACTCAGAAGGTTTGTTGTCCGAATCATCAGAGGAATCGGACGAAGAAGAAGAAGATCAAGTAAGCTGTCTTGCACTCTCGGTCCAAGCACAAACAGGCGAGTCAGAGTCTGAATCCGAATCCAAACCAGAGTCAGAAGACGAATTGACTGAGACAAAAATGGTAACCAATTTCGACTCCTTTTTTGAATTACAATTAAGTAATCAAACAGATACTGTAATGGTCGAGGAAGGTGTAATTTCTAGTGCAGGAAAAGCTCCAAGAGAACCACCAAAGAAGAAGCCTCAACCAGTACCTGAGTCTGACTCAGACTCAGAATCTGACGACGAAGGAAGGGATCCTTGGAAACTGGTCTGGTTGGCTCGCGACCGCTACAAAATGCCGCAGAAACAATCAAGCAAAAGAGAGATGGCTAGAATCAAGGGGGAGATTCCCAACCGGGAATCAAAAGGTAAATTTATAGTATTTAAAAATCCAATATTTACCTTGAATAACATGATTAATTCATACAAATTAGTTAAGGTTAATATGTTAGAAAACATAATTCACAACCTTGCTGATTGTAAAAACTCAGAGTATTATTTCAATTATGATATAACTTAGATCATTTTTGTCATGTTTGCTTGTTTTTCTTTTGCTTAGAATTAGGATTGGTTAGTATAAGGACTAAATCAATTAACTGAAACTTTGTACAACATAGTATTGGGTGGCGGTGAGATGATAGTACGTTAGGGAAGCCTTTTCTAATAAGGTCAAGTATACACTACTTGGTCTCTTTAGACTGGTGAAACTAGCCGAAGCTACCGATCCAAGACCCAAGCTAGTTAGACCGGAATTTCTCAAAAAGTAACCTTGAAAATGAAATTTCACTAAAAGACTTTGTCAAGGAAAGGGTTGATGATCCAATAAGGCTACGGCTAAAGAAGGTCTTGTGCCTCGCCAAGACCTGGAAGCCAATTTTTGAAATTCAAATTCAGTTTACTCTTTGTCAAATTCGAATCTAACACAAATTTTCAGTTAATCTTAGATTCAAATATTCTTTTTCAAAATAAATTCAAAACTAATTATTTTCAAAAATTAATTTAACCTTTTAAAATTAACCACATTTTTTTTTCAAACTTAAAATTTTCATTAAAGCATCTCACAAAACATATAAGGTAACCTGATAATTAGCAATTTGATCGAAAAATTTTGTGCCATTAGTGAGGAATTTTGGGGCTCTGGGGTGTATTTATTTATGAAATGATGCATAATTATTAATAGGATGTATTTTCATTTGTTAATTAATTTTCATACATTTTCACAGTCATATTTCATTCTATTTGATTTTTGGACAGCTTGTGCATCATCGAATCAAAAGGGGCACATCCGGGGCGAAGATGGTCATTCTGTTGGAGCCCTGATTGGTCACCAGACCAATCAGGGAAGGCCTGATTGGTCACCAGACCAATCAGGGAAGTCCTGATCGGTCCCCAGACCGATCAGGGAATGCCTGATCGGTCCCCAGACCGATCAGGAGGAGATGACACAGAGGAATTCATAATTTTAGCTACTGATCACATCCTGATCGGTCCCCAGACCGATCAGGAGGAGATGACACAGAGGAATTCAGAATTTTAGCTACTGATCACATCCTGATCGGTCCCCAGACCAATCAGGGAGGTTCCTGATCGGTCCCCAGATCGATCAGGGAGGTTCCTGATCGGTCCCCAGACCAATCAGGGAGCGTCCAGACCAATCAGGGGTCACTCAGTCCGATCTGTAGCTGTCCAGAGCGGTCGGAAGAACTGTTACATCACAACCCTCCACTCAGATCTGGCATGGAAATTGATGGAGATATCTTGCAAGCAATCTCGGCCACTCATCAAGGGAAATCAAGGGTGGAATGGAGAGGTAGAAAAGGAAGCTAGGGCAGCCAAAGGAGGGGATTCAGATTTCATCCACAAGGAACGGAAGGAGGAGGCGATGGAGAAGGAAGCTGCGATTCTGAGGGGTTCCTCTGAGGATTGACAGCTTGGCCGAGCCTTCTACTTCGACTCCACAGTCCATTCCATCCTCTACTCCGGCTAAGAAGCAATCAGATGCTTAGGAGCAGAGTTTCTTCCACCGAGCCACCAATTTCAGCTTTCTTTTCATTGTTTTGTCTAGTTTACCTGCTGTAGAACAAAACCTGCCACTTCCTTTCACTTACTTCCGAATTTTTGTTAATTTCCTACTTAGAACTTTCATTTCCAGCTTAATATCAAAGTTCCCAGATTAGTTTCCTAGTTTTATAGCTTGTTTTGGTAGGAATTTCTCATGTTTTCAACTCTTACTACTTCAATGCAAGATGCTTGTTGAAATTTCTCGAATCGCACATTGCTTAATGATGGAGTCGATTGTCTTCTAGCAAGGAGTTTCGAATGAATTGTTGCTGAATTGTCTTGCTTATAAGTGTTCTTTGCGTGTCCTTTGCATTTGATTAGCTTAGACTTCAATTCCAAATAGTTAAAGCTATTAGGTAGAAGTTAGTAGCTAATTTCAATTGCTTGTTGACTTCGAAACCCATGAAATTATGTTTCGTTTAGTTAGTTCTGAATTTTCTGCAATCTACTATTTCCCATAGACCGAAGAAGTGCATGCATCATATTGGATCCTAGAGAGAGACGATTCGGTTCAACTACTACTACATAATTGCTTGAAACGAGAAAATTAATTGAAACCGTAACGCGACTAAAAACGGTTATCAATTTTGGCGTCGTTGCCGGGGATCCTTTTATGATGTTTGTTTCTTTTTAGGTCTTGCAATAATTCTGAATTTTTTGGTTAATTCTTGCATCTCACTAATTCTCTCCAATTGATGTGCAGTGCATGACCAGGTCTTCCTACTCCAGTTTAGCTGATTTTGATCCTGAGATAGAAAGAACCTTCCACGCACAGAGGAGAGCTCAGTTAGAGATTTCTAGACTGTCTACCAGTAGCGACCCTTTGTCAGAATTCCAGATGGCGAACAATAGAACCATGAGGGAGCTTGCAGCACCAGAGCTAGCCTTTCAGTGCATTCAGTACCCTGAGTTGGAGGTTGATTTTGAGCTACGTTCTGGACTCATTCATCTACTCCCAAAGTTTCATGGCTTAGCTGGTGAGGACCCCACTAGACATCTCCAGGAGTTTCACACCGTATGCTCCACTATGAAGCCACATGGAGTTACTGAAGAAGACATCAACCTGAGAGCTTTCCCATTTTCACTTGTGGATGGAGCAAAGGATTGGTGGTACACCTTACCACATGCTTTAGTTACTTCTTGGGCCGAAATGAAGAAAGCTTTCCTGGAGAAATTCTTCCCAGCTTCAAGGACTACTGCAATTAGGAAGAGTATCTGTGGGATCCAGCAGATTTCTGGAGAGACACTATATGAGTATTGGGAGCGCTTCAAGAAACTTTGTTCTAGCTGTCCCCACCATCAGATCAGTGAGCAGCTACTCATTTAATACTTCTATGAGGGACTTCTTCCCATGGACAGAAGTATGGTGGATGCTGCTAGTGGAGGGGCATTAGTGAACAAGACACCTGAGGAAGCTAGAGAGTTGATTTCTATTATGGCAGCGAATTCTCAACAATTTGGGAGCCGTCCGTTGGTGCCTAAAGGAGTACATGAGATCACAGGACAAAATATGGAAGCTCAAGAGGTGAAGGTTAATCTTCAGGATTTGACTTCTATACTTAGGCAGATGACTCTACTTCAGACTGCTCAGCAGCCTTCAGCTCAAGTAGCCCAAGCAATGAGGATTTGTGGACTTTGCAGTAGCACCTCTCATCCTATAGATTTATGCCCCCAGGTGCAGGTTGATGATGGATCTTATCTTGCAAGTCAAGTGGCAGCAGCAAATGCTTTTCAGTCCAAACCTCAGTCTTTCCAACCTCAGTCTTATGGATACAAGCAGTCTTATGATCCCATGTCCAGCACTTACAATCCAGGATGGAGAGATCATCCTAATCTGAGGTATGGGAACACATCACATCAGCAGCAGCCTTATCAGCCACCACTTCCTGTTGCGCCACCTGCAGTCTCGAGACCGCCAGGATTTTATAGTAGTCCATCTCCGCCAAGAGTTCCACTGGTTCAGCAACAAAAACCAGAACTCTCACTCACTTGGGAGCCACTTCTCACTCATTTTCAGCAACAACATGATAGGAATTTTCAGCAACTCAACACTCAATTTCAGCAGCTTAGCACTTAGATGAACGCCCAGATTCAGCAACAAGAGAGAAATTTTCAGCAGTTGAGCACTCAGTTGAGTACTCATTTTCAGCAGCATCAGGGGGACTATAGACAATATCAGAGTAGGACTGATACTTCCATTCAGAACATGGAGCGACAGATTGGACAATTATCATCCGCCATCAGTCAGATACAAGCTCAAGGGTCTAGTCAGCTACCTTCTCAGTCTATTCCAAACCCTAGGGGGAATGTCAGTGCTATTACACTCAGGAGTGGACGGGTTACACAGGAGGCTTCTACTCCACAGAGTCCTACAGTGCCAGAGGTTGATCTTTCGAGGTCTCATGCGGGAGTAGAGCCAGAGTCACTTCCACTACCAGAGCCACCCATTCAGTTACCTTTCCCTCAGAGGGCAGTTGGTCCAAGGAAAAATGCTGATTCAGACAAGACACAGGAGCTTCAGGAACTGATTGACATCTTTAGCAAAGTAGAGGTGAACATCCCATTGCTTAGAGTGATCAGACACATTCCCAAGTATGCTAAGTTTCTAAAGGATCTGTGCACTCACAAGAAGAAGCTGAAAGGGACAGAGTTGGTAAGTATGGGAAAGAATGTCTCAGCTATAATCCAGCCAATGCCTCAGAAATGCAAAGACCCAGGGGTTTTCACAGTACCGTGCGTGATTGGAGACGGCATTTTCGAGGATGCTATGTTAGACTTAGGAGCCTCCATCAATGTCATGCCCAAGTCAGTGTTCATCTCTCTAGGCATTGGACCATTACAGCCTACTGGGTGGTCATTCAGTGGCCAACCGCAGTTTTG
>JAGFNQ010002634.1:295236-322549 GCA_024364735.1 Boesenbergia rotunda | reverse complement strand
AAGTCATCTTGGTCATGGAGACTTATACTTTAACATCTTAAGCAAGCATCTCCAAGGGTGTGGACCCAGGATGATTGGGTATAAGCCGAAGTGCCCGAAGATGTTTGAACAGCCTACAAAGGATTCACCACTCCTTGCGAGGAGATGTATACCCAGGCCTATCGTCGGATTGTTACTCAAAGCCTCTGGCCAGAGCATATCATGTTTAGAGTGAGTCTCTTAAATACATGAGAGTAATTAGAAATCCAAAGGACGAGAAAGACACTACTTGGGCTAGGTGTGACGTAGTCAGCCTAGTGGGGACTGACACAAATAGACCGTGTCCTGAACCAAGTGGGTATAAGATGGTGAAGGGAATGGGCACGATTCATTAGAGCTGCTGAAGGGTTTCAGAATTACTTCTGAGGTCAACCGTTGATCTTTCGATTAATTGGGGTCATGATGTACTACTAGGTGCCACTCATGATCGTTCTATAATTGGTTGATTATAGACGGCCAACATAAATCGAAAGCCTATTTAGTCACACGCACTACGAGTAATCCGAGGGATTTAAAACGAGTTGAAAATTGGATTTTCCGATCAAGAGAAATAAGTCGAATCTGAGTTAATCAGAGGCGCAACGGAAGCTTAAAATGGCTAAGTCTTTTGAAGGCTTATTGGGCGAATTAAATGAGTTTAATTCGCGATGGACGGCTCGGTTTGGCCGGCCAAAGAGGGTGCCAACCCTCTTTGGTTTGGCCGGCCAATAAGGGGAAAAACCAATTTATTTGGTTTAATTAATAAAATAAATCTAGCGCGATTTGTTTTATAAATTATGGATAAATAAATTTGTATAAAGAAATTTATATAAATAAATTTATAGAAATTTATTCTTTTTATGGAAATTAAAATGATCCATGAAATGGTTTATTTTAATTTTATAAAATCAATTATGAATTGATTTTTTTTCATAATAAGAAAGTTTATAAATTTCTTATAAAATTTATTTCATAATTAAAGGAGAGAATTATTTGTTTTATTATAAAGTTAGTTATAATAAACTAGGCATAACGGATTTATTCATAAGAAAATTTATAAGATAAATTTCTTATGAAAATTAATTTCCGTTAAAGAGGAGACTTAGCAGGGAGAGGTTCTATATAAAGGAACCAAAGGCTAGCCTTGAATTCCAATCAATAGAGTAATCAAGAGATTAATTCTCTCCCTCTCTCTCTTATTCTCTTCCTTCCCCTCTCTTCCCTTAGGGTCGGCGCCCCTTGTTCTCTTAGGGCCGGCGCCCCAAGCTCCCATTAGGGCTGGCGCACCATCCACCCATCTAGGGTTGGCGTGAGGAACAACAACCAAGGAAGAGTCGAAGAAGAAGAAGAAGCGGATCGCGATTCCTTCCTTCTTTTCTCGGAATTTTGATTCCGTTACTTTGGTGGTTAGTTTCCTATCTTTTCTCTTGATCTTCTAGTTGTGCCTATAGAGAATCTAGTAGTTCTCGTCGGCACAAAACTCGTGACTTTGCGAAGTCATCCCGAAGAGAACTCGGCGTGGACGCGAATAGAGGCGGAGCTTCCAAGGGACGCTACGGTTGGATCTCGTCCCTTACTTCGAGTTACGCGAGGTACAAAGTAAATTAGTTTACTTTTCCGCAATGTTTTAATTTATGATTACGTCCACACATCATAAGGTCGCATGCTAGATACGTGGTTAAAATAATTTGTGAAATTATTTTATGCTAATTCTTCCGCTGCACGTAAAATTTTAAAATATTATGAACCCGTATCCTTGTCAACATGCACCCGGTCCCAACAGTGGTATCAGAGCCGGTTAGTGTTCGACATAATCATATAATTGTTTTGCGGAAAACTTTGTCATGATCTCAATTTTGGAAAATTTTTCAATTATGGAAACTTTCCAATTATAATAAATTTTAGATTTAGGAATTTCAAAGTTTGGAAATCCTCATGAAATTTCGCAAACGTTTGAAATTTCCTAGTTTCTGAAATTTTATAATAATTGTGAAAACTTCCCATCTTTGGAAACTTTCCAATCTTGGAAATTTTCTATTTTAGAAATTTTTCAACTTTGGAAATATGTAAGTTTTCTTTGTACCAGAAACTTACAATTATTCTGAAAACCTATTATGAAATCTCGCAATTTTGGGCAATTTCTTTTAAGAAAGTCTAGATAAATTTATGGACAATTAATTGACAATTAAATTTGAATTGGTTTTTAAATTGACAACAAAATTCTTTATTTTGGATTAAGCCTCGGGGAGCCGTCCAATTTAAAGTTAGTTGTTGTAATTTAATTTCCCAATTTTAAATGAAATTGTCATGTTTAATTTGGTTGCGCTTCCGAAGCGGACCAAATTGGATTTACGACAAATTATTTTTCTTTGGGTATCTGAGCCTCGGGGAGCCACCCTTAGAAAATGATTTGTTGTAATTAATTAAATCCATGAATAAAATATGTTTTAAGAGGTGATGCTCTTACATATTGTTGTTTCCAAAATTAATTAGGAAAATGGTTTCCTATAGAGTTTCTTAATTGAGATTTTCATGAAAATAATATGTGGTTGAATTAAGGGAATTGTCTCTTAATTTAATAAGATTTGATTTAGAGAAATCAAAGTCTTAAACATATTATTTCCGAAATTGATTATGACAATTTAGGAAATTGTTTCCCAAAACAATTCCTTTAATAAAGTATGAAATTAGAATTAGGAAATCCGGTTCCTAATTCAAATAATGAGACTTGATAACTTAAGTCACATACATACTTTATTAAGGAAATCGTTAGTCATGACATAATGTCATGAATGTGCTTAGAAAAGAAAGGATGAGACCCAAAACCCCTTACAAAATATTAAGGCCAACACCTTCCATTAATATGGTTGGAATCGGAGTTTTGTTTCTCGTTTGGGTTGATGGACACATCCATGCCCAGCTTGAACCTCAACATGTTCAAACCATGGAATTAGTTTATGAATAATATAGTTGGAGTCAGAGGTCAATCCTTAATTTTGGTTGTTGGACACATCCAAGCCTGACTAAACGATTGAATGAGCTCCAACCATATTAAAACTATTTCTTGATTAATGGGTCAGCCTTAAGCTTGGAGCATCGATTTGTTGTGCCACAGCCAAGGTCGATGTAAAGAGAGGTGCAGTTGGGTGCTATGTATAATGTTGCATACTTGTTAATGAGTTAACAACCCAATGATTTATGCAAATATTCAATTAGTTGATAGCATAAAGTGATAGTTACATATATGTGATATGTAATCGGTATAATTACCTACCTTCATAGCTAAGAATAACTTGATGGCCACAGCCATGGTGGTTCTTATCTATGGTTGGATATCAACCTATTTGGAGATGTTCCTACGATCTCCCGAATTGATAAAAAGGGTTATTCAATTTGAAAAATAAATAGGATTTTTATTAATGTATGTTGATACATTCTTTAATCATTCTTCTCACATAAACTCAATTTGTATTTCTAGGTTAATCACTCGATCATGTCTTCTCTGAACTTGCATTCCATTTTGGACACAAATAAACTGACTGGGCCAAACTTCATGGACTGGCTTCAAAACCTGAGGATAGTCCTCAAGGCAGAGAAGCTTGCTTATGTCCTTGAAAATCAACTTCCCAACCGTCCTCCTGAAAATACAACTCCAGACCAGTTTCCTGAGTTGCTCAACCTGCTGAAGACTGTAGAGCCTTCTGTGAAGCAGGATCAAAAGACGGTACTGTTAGTTGGTTCCTCGAAGAAAGGTTCTAAGAGGAAGGCCAAAGAACAGAATAAGGGAAAGAAGAAAAAGGCCAAAAAGACTGAAAATACCCTAAAAGGCACTTGCCATCACTGTGGCAAGGAGGGTTATTGGCGAAGAAACTGCAAGATTTATCTTGAGTCCTTGAAAGAGAAGGCATCCGATGCCCCATCCTCTTCAAGTATCTTCGTTATTGAATGTCACTCTATTTCCTCAAACACCTGGGTACTTGATACTGGGTGTAGCTCACATATATGTAATGACATACAGGGGCTAAGGAATAGAAGAAGACTCGTCAAAGGAGAAGCGAATTTGCGAGTTGGAAATGGAGCAAAGATTGCTGCTGTTGCCATCGGAACATATTTGCTAAAGCTCCCCACTGGACGTGTCTTAGAATTGGATAATTGTTATTTCGTTCCTTCGTTAATAAAGAATATTGTATCTATTTCATGTTTGAATGAAAAGGGTTATCATTTAACTTTTAGTAACAATTGTTGTTACATAACTTTAAATGACGTTCTTCATGGGAATGGAACTTTGTGCAATGGTATCTACACGTTAGATTTATCCGGTGACGTTTTCAATATCGAAGTTAGCAACAAACGTGCTCGAATAGATAATCGAATAGACTCCTATACGTGGCATTGTCGTCTTGGCCATGTAAGTAAGAAACGCATGACCGAATTACACCGATGTGGAATTCTGGAATCATTTGAACCCGGTTCATTTGATACATGCGAATCATGCTTAAAAGGCAAGATGACCAAATTACCCTTTTCCGGAAAAGGTAATCCGTGTTCTTGATGAAACACAAATCTGAAGCTTTTGAGAAATTCAAAGAGTTCAGAAATGAAGTAGAGAAACAGCTTGGCAAAAGTATTAAGATACTTCGATCCGATCGGGGTGGTGAATACTTAAGTCAAGAGTTTCAAGATTATCTTAGGGACAATGGGATATTGTCCCAATGGACTCCGCCGTATACACCACAGCATAATGGTGTATCTGAGAGGCGCAACCGAACCTTGATGGACATGGTTAGGTCGATGATGAATCATGCAACTCTTCCAAAATCCTTTTGGGGCTATGCACTTAAGACAGCTGTTTACTTGCTAAACAGAGTCCCGACCAAGGTAGTCTCTACTACTCCATATGAGATATGGAATAGTAAGAAACCTCACTTAACTCACCTTAAGATATGGGGTTGTCCTGCTTATGTGAAGCGGACTATTTCAGACAAATTGGATGCTAAGTCTGATAAATGTCTATTTATTGGATACCCTAAGGAAACGAAGGGTTACCAATTCTATCATCCCTTGGAACAAAAGGTGTTTGTTTCAAGGCATGCTGTATTTCTGGAAAAAGAATTTCTTTTACAAGAAAACAGTGGGAGTGGCATTGAACTTGATGAAGTTCAAGAAACTCCAATAGACATTACAGAGACACCTAGTCTAGACCCACAACCAATAACTCATAATGATGAGCTATCAGTTGAACCTAAAACAACACCACCTCTTCGTAGGTCTGATAGGACACGCAATATTCCAGAGAGATACGGATTTCTCATAAGCGAATCGAATGACGTGTTACTCATAAACGATGACGAACCTATCAGTTATGAAGATGTTCTGAAAAATTCAGAAAGGGACAAGTGGCTTGAAGCCATGAAGTCGGAAATGGATTCCATGTACGAAAATCAAGTATGGGACTTGGTTAACCCACCTGAAGGGATTAAGCCCATAGGGTGCAAGTGGGTTTTCAAGAAGAAAACCGACATGGAAGGTAATGTTGTTACCTTTAAGGCTAGATTAGTGGCAAAAGGATATCGTCAGAAATAAGGAATTGATTATGACGAAACCTATTCGCCAGTAGCTATGCTTAAATCCATTCGGATGCTCCTAGCCATAGCAGCTCATTATGATTATGAGATATGACAAATGGATGTGAAAACAGCTTTCCTTAATGGAAACCTGCTTGAGGATGTATACATGATACAACCTGAAGGTTTCACATCGGTTGATAAAACCAAAGTATGCAAGCTTCGACGATCCATATATGGATTGAAGCAAGCATCAAGGAGCTGGAACATCCGTTTTGATGAGACAATCAAAGAGTTTGATTTCTCACAGAATCCTGACGAACCTTGTGTGTACAAGAAGGTTAGTGGGAGTGCAGTCGTATTTCTAGTATTATATGTCGATGACATATTACTTATAGGAAACGATATATCAGTTTTACAGACAGTTAAAATTTGGTTGTCCAAAACTTTCTCCATGAAAGACCTGGGAGAAGCAACCTATATCCTTGGGATTATAATCTATAGAGATAGATCAAAACGGTTGCTTGGTCTTTCGCAGTCTACATATATAGACCGAGTGCTAAAAAGGTTTAGCATGTCGGAATCCAAGAAAGGTTACCTTCCCATCAGGCATGGGATCAACCTTTCAAAGTCTATGTGTCCGCGCACAGAAGACGAGAGGATTTGCATGAATAAGATTCCCTATGCATCCGCGATAGGATCTATCATGTATGCTATGTTATGTACTAGGCCCGATGTATCGTATGCTCTGAGTGTCACAAGCAGATACCAGTCGGATCCAGGAATGGATCATTGGGCGGCTGTCAAGACAATTCTTAAGTACTTAAGAAGAACTAAGGATGTGTTCCTAATAGATGGAGAAGGAGATATGGTAATACGTGGGTATACGGATGCCAGTTTCCAGACAGATAAGGATGACTCCAAATCGCAGTCTGGATACGTATTTAATTTGAATGGAGGCGCAATAAGTTGGAAAAGTTCCAAACAAGACACCGTAGCGGATTCTACCACGGAAGCGGAATATATCGCAGCTTCGGAAGCAGCAAAGGAAGCAGTCTGGATCAAGAAGTTCGTCTCCGAACTTGGCATGGTTCCAACCATTGATGAAGCAGTGCCGGTTTACTGCGACAACAATGGAGCTATTGCACAAGCAAAAGGAACCACGGTCTCATCAGCGATCCAAACACGTGTTTCGCCGCTATCATCTGATCAGAGAGATTATAAGTAGGAATGACATACAAATTGAGAAAATTCCCACTGAAAGGAATTTAGCGGATCCTTTAACTAAGGCCTTGCCTCAAAGCAAGTTTGAGGGTCATGTTAGAGACTGTGGTATTGGATACCGTAGCGATTGGCATTAGGCCAAGTGGGAGTTTGTTAGTGATATGAGAGAAGTGTCCTAAGGCAATCGCCTTATGATTGTAGACATTTATTTTAATGAATGATAATTCACTATTTGAGTATACATGTTTGTGTATTTGATTGAGATCTTAAACTTATCTACTGAATGTCCACAATACAATTCACAGCATAAGAGAATTTGTGATGGGATCACAACTAGTGATTATCTCTACATATGCAATTGTGAAGTATTGAAAATATCCCTAGTCGATGAATTGATAAAAACGGACACTATCAATTCTGTTGAGACTAGCATGGGTTATTCTCTAATCAGCTGATTCTCACTGGCTGGTGACATTGGGATGTCCGGAGATAAACATGGATGCTAGTTAAGGGAACTAGTTCATTGGAGTGACTAGCTGTAAAACTTCATATGGTAATCTATAAAGATATGTCACTGAAGTTATTACTGCAGCTTAAGTGCGATGTTCCTTTGACTTGCGGTGTTCAAGTCATCTTGGTCATGGAGACTTATACTTTAACATCTTAAGCAAGCATCTCCAAGGAGGTGTGGACCCAGGATGATTGGGTATAAGCCGAAGTGCCCGAAGATATTTGAACAGCCTACAAAGGATTCACCACTCCTTGCGAGGAGATGTATACCCAGGCCTATCGTCGGATTGTTACTCAAAGCCTCTGGCCAGAGCATATCATGTTTAGAGTGCGAGTCTCTTAAATACATGAGAGTAATTAGAAATCCAAAGGACGAGAAAGACATTACTTGGGCTAGGTGTGACGTAGTCAGCCTAGTGGGGACTGACACAAATAGACCGTGTCCTGAACCAAGTGGGTATAAGATGGTGAAGGGAATGAGGCACGATTCATTAGAGCTGCTGAAGGGTTTCAGAATTACTTCTGAGGTCAACCGTTGATCTTTCGATTAATTGGGGGTCATGATGTACTACTAGGTGCCACTCATGATCGTTCTATAATTGGTTAATTATAGACGACCAACATAAATCGAAAGCCTATTTAGTCACACGCACTACGAGTAATCCGAGGGATTTAAAATGAGTTGAAAATTGGATTTTCCGATCAAGAGAAATAAGTCGAATCTAAGTTAATCAGAGGCGCAATGGAAGCTTAAAATGGCTGTCTTTTGAATGCTTATTGGGCGAATTAAATTAGTTTAATTCGCGATGGGAACGGCTCGGTTTGGCCGGCCAAAGAGGGTGCCAATCCTCTTTGGTTTGGCCAGCCAATTAAAGGGGATAAAACCAATTTATTTGGTTTAATTAAATAAAATAAATCTAGCGCGATTTGTTTTATAAATTATGGATAAATAAATTTGTATAAAAAAATTTATATAAATAAATTTATAGAAATTTATTCTTTTTATGGAAATTAAAATGATCCATGAAATGGTTTATTTTAATTTTATAAAATCAATTATGAATTGATTTTTTTTCATAATAAGAAAGTTTATAAATTTCTTATAAAATTTATTTCATAATTAAAGGAGAGAATTATTTGTTTTATTATAAAGTTAGTTATAATAAAACTAGGCATAACGGATTTATTCATAAGAAAATTTATAAGATAAATTTCTTATGAAAATTAATTCCGTTAATTCCGTTAAAGAGGAGACTTAGCAAGGGAGAGGTTACTATATAAAGGAACCAAAGGCTTGCCTTGAATTCCAATCAATAGAGTAATCAAGAGATTAATTCTCTCCCTCTCTCTCTTATTCTCTTCCTTCCCCTCTCTTCCCCTTAGGGTCGGCGCCCCTTGTTCCTCTTAGGGCCGGCGCCCCAAGCTCCCATTAGGGTCGGCGCACCATCCACCCATCTAGGGTTGGCGTGAGCAACAACAACCAAGGAAGAGTCGAAGAAGAAGAAGAAGCGGATCGCGATTCCTTCCTTCTTTTCCCGGAATTTTGATTCCGTTACTTTGGTGGTTAGTTTCCTATCTTTTCTCTTGATCTTCTAGTTGTGCCTATAGAGAATCTAGTAGTTCTCGTCGGCACAAAACTCGTGACTTTGCGAAGTCATCCCGAAGAGAACTCGGCGTGGACGCGAATAGAGGCGGAGCTTCCAAGGGACGCTACGGTTAGATCTCGTCCCTTACTTCGAGTTACGCGAGGTACAAAGTAAATTAGTTTACTTTTCCGCAATGTTTTAATTTATGATTACGTCCACACATCATAAGGTCGCATGCTAGATACGTGGTTAAAATAATTTGTGAAATTATTTTATGCTAATTCTTCCGCTGCACGTAAAATTTTAAAATATTACGAACCCGTATCCTTGTCAACATGCACCCGGTCCCAACAGGAATAACCTAGTTGAATAATGAAGGATAGAGGTTAAGCACACGACTTTTAATTATCCAATAGAGTTATGTGGAAAACTCTTAAGAGATCACCTATGTGAGAAAGAAGTGAGGCCGCTTCGAATAAAATTGGAGGCATAATTCTTAAAACTTCTCACAGAACTAGGCGTGTTCATGGCCAAGAACGAACACACTTATGAAAATTGAAGTGTATCAGGGAGAGTCCTGGGTGAGATATGTCAATGCTTACACGAACGACAGCACAATTCAAGGACATCGTGTCTACTGTCAACCAGTAAGCAAACAGATCTTCACAAGGGAAGGTTCAAAGGGTGAAACTTACCTGTCCTATACTAGACTCAATTGCTGAATACTATCACATATGTTGTTTCCATTTATGTGGGGGATTGTTGGATACAAGTGAATGGGAAAAAATGGAGAGGAAAGAAACCCCATTGTGAATGGGACTTTAGTCGCACATTGGGAGTTTCAAGGCATATTGGATGATTTAAATTGATTCAAAAGCATGTTAGTTGTGAATAAATGCATGGGGAAAGACTCTCTCTCACACATGGGTTCGCAGGGGGGTGCAAATCTAAGGCCCGGATTTGTACTGAATCAAGTTGACTCGTGTGGGAGCACGACCTGTGCACGTCGAATGCAGGATCAGTCAAGGCAAAAATTTATCCAAGCGAATAAACTACCATTTTGCCACCTGAATAATTTTTTGCTTGTTGCTCAAATGTAACTGATAGGGTTGAATGAGCCCTGGTTATAATGAAAGATAAAGAAGCTGCACGACCCCACAACGGTAGGCCAGGGCAACCCTCCTTCCCAGGTCTTGGGAATTCCCGAGGGCGACGGGCTCAGGAAAGGCGGCCTCCTTAGGAGCACCCCGAGGGTTAGGCCCCGAGAGCACCTCGGGAGCTGTGGCACCCGAAGACCCCGAGCTCAACTTGGGAGGTGGAGTCCCCGCACTAACCGACCTCAGACACTGACCCCGTCCTCATGGTACGGATAAGCACCCGCAGTAGAAAAGGTCTTCACAACCCCTGAATGTCGCAAAGCTGATAACAGCGCAGACCGTTTCAAGGGGTATCCAGTTACCGATAAAAGAGGGGGTGTGGCATGGCATCAGAGACGTGGCATGGATCGAGGACACGAGCCTAGTCTACGGACTTCGGTATAAAAGGTAGCCCAACCCTCCGGTTACGCTCTTTCATTCTACATACTATCTTTTTTTCTCGCCGCCACTACTCTTCAAACACCCTACTAACTTGAGCGTCGGAGTGGACTCCGCCAGACCCCTGCCGGCGTGTCCCCTAACGCATGTGTGAACTTCGCAGGACCCCAAGTTCCTCCTCGGCGCAACAACTACCACACGGACAAAATCTCGGTGGATGGCCATCGTCGACGACTCCTTCCGGAACAAATTTGGCGCCGTCTGTGGGAAACTTAGCAAAACACCTGAAGGAGCACCGATGGAAGGATCGGAGGGACAACCCCTTACCCTCACCAAAGAGGAACTTGACCGTATAGTGGCAAACGCCATTAAGGAAGCCCTGGAGCAGCACCAAGTTGAACAGGTTACCCCACAATCAGGGGGTCCGGCGGGGGTGGAGATCCCCAGAGTCTCCACCTCGCATTCCCGAAGATCCGTCACCCCGGTGGGGCGGCAGGACGGTGCAGCCCAGGGTCCTCAGAGAAAATCCCCTGGAGATGTGGAGAAGACCCATTCGGTGGCCTCCAGTGCTCAGAGGCATGAAGAGGGACCGGGGAAGAGGGATGGACCCAAGATCTCTCAGAAGACTCCCTCTACCCCTTTCTCATCCGAGATTGTCGAGGACCCCATGCCAAAGCAGTTCCGTGGGCCGGGGATACCTGAGTATGATGGGAAGGCGGATCCGGAGGATCACGTCTGTAAATTCGAGAACGCGACACTTCTGCACCAGTATACTGACGGGATGAAGTGCCGGGTGTTCTTGAACACTTTGTCTAGAGCAGCTCAACGGTGGTTCCAGAGGTTGCCACAAGGTTCTATCAACTCCTTCACGGAGTTCAAGATAGCATTCCTCCATCATTTCGCGAGTAGCCGGCGCTACCAGAAGATATCACTTAACTTATTCGCTCTCAAACAAAAGCCTAAGGAACCGCTTAAGGAGTACATACAGAGGTTCAACCGGGTGACGCAGGGCGTACCCAGCACGACATCGGAGATACTCGTCAGCGCTTACACCCAAGGGCTCACTGAAGGGGACTTCTTCCGGTCCTTGGTGAGGAAGCCCCCCGCCAGCTTTGACGATTTGCTGGGGCACTCAGTCAAGCATGTCAATGTAGAGGAAGTACAGTACGCCCGGCGCAAGGATCCAATTGGAGCTCCTCCTCCGGCAGCCCCTCGGTCAGACAGAAGGGAGCCCCCGGCTCTGACGCGGGGAAAAGACCTTCCGCCCAGGAAGGATCACTGGACCGGCAGGCGTCGGCTGGTGGAGACGGTAGACACCGAGTAGCCGGAGTTATTGCCAAAGTACTGCAATTATCATGGCAGTTCGACTCACTCCATAGACGAGTGTCATGCCTTGAAGAAGTTCACTAAGGAAGCAGACACCAAACCTCGAAGAAAATGGAACAAGTCAGGGTACCACCGAAGGTCGCCACGACGAAGCTTTTCCCCTCGGCGACGGCCCGCAGGGGAGAACGAAGTCCGGCCACGGTCCCGATCGTGATCGAGAGGTAGGAGTCGAGGGCCCGCACCCCGAAGATCCCTCTCCTTAGAGAGATATCCCTAAAAAGGCAAAGCCTCTATGCGGGGTCCTCCTTCGAGCCATGTAGGGGTCATCTCCGGAGGACCTACTGGAGGGGACTCTAACCGAGCCAGGAAGTCTTACACCTGGTGGTTGAAAAACTACTCCATCGGGACAAGCCGAAGCTAGGTGTCCGGCCCTACAATCTCGTTCAGTCCATCCGACCTCGAAGAAGTGGAAGCTCCTCATGAGGACGCCATAGTGATCGTGGCTCGCATTGCCAATTATGAGGTGAAGCGCATCTTCGTAGACACGGGGAGTTCCGTGAGTATTCTGTACAAAGAGGCTTGGGAGCAAATGCAGATAGACGAGGATGAACTGCTCCCCGTCTCGACCCCATTGTTTGGATTCACGGGGTATCGAGTACAACCGTTGGGGAAAATTACCTTGTCACTTTCGCTAGGCAGCGATAGGCTCGAGAGAACCCGGAGGACTCCTTTCCTAATTGTGGACGCGCCTTCCTCCTACAATGTCATCCTGGGCCGCCCAGCACTCAGCACGTTCCAGGCGGTGGTCCCTGTTTACCACCAGAAGATCAAGTTTCTGGTAGGCGATCGGGAGGTGGAAGTCCGAGGAGATCAGCTAGTGTCCCATCAGTGCTACAGCAGGGAAGTCAGGTTAGAATCTCGGAAGAAACAACGAGGCCTGGAGGGGTAGCTGCCGAAGAAATACAAAAACTCTAGAGGTCTCGGTTCGGCTGGGGTCTCGGATCCTTCTAGTCTCGGTAAGATTTACAATTTATTCAGAACCGCTGTATGTGCCTCTTTGTGCTCTCGCAGCAAAATCGAGTAATAAAAGGAGTTACTTCTTTCAAAATGACTGTGCGCTACTAAGGAATTCAAATACCCTAATATCCCACGGTACAGCTGATGCCCGGGGTACTTAGGCTTGGTCTGGGACATACGCGCCCGACCAAGTAGCCAAAACCCTAATACCCCGTGGTACAACCGGCGCCCGGGGTACTTAGGCTTGGTTGTGGACATATGCACCCGACCATGTAACCAAAACCCCGATGCCCCGCGGTGTCGTCTATGCTCGGGGCACTGGGGCTTGATCACGGACATACGCGCCCGACCAAGCAGTCCCAGACTCTGCTACTCCGCTATGCAACAGTTGCCCTCTCGGGCGCATGGGGTACATAGCCGGTTCAGGATCTTAGACAATACCCAACTACGAAAGAATCGACAAAGCATCAAAATATCGACACAAGACAGTTATACACACATAAAAGGTATTTGAAAGAGTTGTTTATTTTATTGGCATGAAGAAATACATCAAGAGATACATCTAGAAACATTATTAAAATACACGTCGTGTATCAGACAGAAAAAAACATCCTTCTATTCGGGTACTCCCTCCAAGTAGTCCGGGACAAAGATGGATGCCTGAGGTAATACATGAGTAGTTCGGGTACTCCCTCCAAGTAGTCCGCGATGAAGATGGATGCCTGAAGTAACACATGAGTAGTTCGGGTACTTCCTCCAAGTAGTTCGGGACGAAGATGGACACCTGAGGTAACACATGAGTGTTAGTAGGAGCCCTAGAGCCAATTATATGATGATTCACTAGGAACATTTTGTATCATATTCTATCATTAATAAAGACATGTTTGGTTATTATACTTACTTTGTATTTCTACCAAATAACTAAGTATAATAATGTCTTTGGCTAGTAGGTTCTTATCTACATTATATCGATTGGTTGAATCGATAGTGAGATGATGTAGAAAACACTACTCTAAACCATTCTTAGTCAAGTATTAATATTCAAGGACAATATTAATGCATAAAGACTAGCATGTAGGTCAACTGATGACTTGAGCTCACAAGTCATGGATATGTGATATCAAGTTGACACATAGGTATACATTGGAGAATGTGTACTGAATTGACCCGCCATGAGAAAGTTTCATAGATTGTCATATGAGTGTCATAAACTTTCTCATGTGACTATTGGAATGAATAGTCCTTAGACCTGAAGTCACTACGGTTCCCTACATAAAGAGTTATGTACTTTGGTATCGTCAAACGTCACCCGTAACAGGGTGGACTATATAGGCGATCACTGGGTATGTAATGAATTATGCGGAGGGATGTGAGTGATGTAGATGGGATCTATCCCTCCCATATGATGGGAGTGATATCTGTGGGCCCCTTGATCGAGTAGGACTATTGAAACGCTTGGCCATGCTCAAATGAGTCAATATGAGATATTGAGCTCATTTGTTTAAGTGAGTCTACTCAGGGATCAAGAAACAAAGATTGATTGAGGATGACACGGTCTATGCCTCATTGGTCAATCTAAGATATCAAGGATAGAAGGACAAGGTCATACATTATCATAGTCACGGAGGTTTAGTCGGATCTCGACTTTTCTTGTTACTTGGGTAGCAATGATGCATTGCTAGATGCCGCTCATTGCTTATGTGTCTAAAGTGTTTAGGCGCATTGCCAATGTCACGAGAACCTATTGGGTCACACACTAAGGACATGATGGTTCGGGGGCCCGAGTTGGGAACTCGGGAGATCTGAGCCCGAGTTGGGAACTCAGGAGATCTGAGCCCGAGTTGGAAACTCGGGAGATCTGATTGGGAGCTCGAGTTGGGAACTCAGGAGCTCAGGTCGGGACTCGACACTCGGCAGACTGAGCTGAGAGCTCGGCAGACTGAGTCAGGAGCTCGACACTTGGTAGACTAAGCTGGGAGCTCGGCAGACTGGGTCAGGAGCTCAGCACTCGGTAGACTGAGCTGGGAGCTCGACAGACTAGGTTAGGAGCTCGGCACTCGGCGGACTGAGCTGAGAGCTTGGCAGACTGGGTCAAGAGCTCGGCACTCGGCAGACTGGGCTGGGAGCTCGGTAGATTGGGTCGGGAGCTCGCCACTCGGCAGACTTGGTCGGGAGCTTAGGGACTTGCTCGGGAGACTTACTCGGGAGACCTGGTCGGAAGCCCGAGAGGCCCGGTCGGAATTGCATGGGAAATTTATTAAAGTGTTTAATGAAGGAAAGAGAAAAGTCTCTCTTCATTGGATGAAGAGAAGGTGAAGAGTCACATGAAAAGATGTACTCTTTATTGGCTTTAATGAAGGGAAGTCAAAGAGATAAAAGACTCTTCATATTCATGGGATGAATATTAAAGAGGGTCTAGTCATTTTTTAATGAAAAAGTGTGCTTTTCCTTCTTCCCTTCCTCTCTTCTTCCCTTTTCTCCCTCTTGGCCGAAACCTCTTTGGGGTTCTTGGTGGTCTTGTGAACTACCTCAAGTTGCTGGCACAACTAAGGTAGTTCTTCTCGAAGTTGAGAGATTGTGTCCGTGTGGATAGGAATAGAGGCACGGACACTTGAACGTGCAAGAGATCCGGCGCATCTTGGACGAGCGGGATAAGCAAAGGGCACGCTCCAAAGGTATGCACATTAGATAGATCTATTAGATAGATGAGCATTGTACGAGTTTTCTTTCGCATGGATCACTCGAGGGTTCTTATTTCCGCTGCGTTTTGTATTTTAGTGCTGGGAGAACCCAACAATGAGCGGCTCGACTATTGGAACTTGGATGGCTAGAGAGGGGGT
Source organism: Boesenbergia rotunda (assembly GCA_024364735.1). NCBI lineage: Eukaryota > Viridiplantae > Streptophyta > Magnoliopsida > Zingiberales > Zingiberaceae > Boesenbergia > Boesenbergia rotunda. Next base: position 306,929 of record JAGFNQ010002634.1, on the reverse strand, counting down.
GAATATAGCCAGACACTTGCAGTTTAGCGCTTTTGAAATTTCTGCAACTCAAAGGTTTAGTAGCACAGCGGAAGCAATAAAACAAAGTATGCAGTAAACTAGACCCTAAGTTAGTCACAAGAACAAGAACGCTAACAAGAGGATTTACAAGGTTCAGGGATAACTTGCCCCTACTCCTTGGCGTGCCCGTAAGGTGGGTGATCCCTTGATCGTCGGCAGATCAAGCCTCGGAAAATCCGGATAGTAAGCAACCTCCTTCTCGGTGGAGTAACCTCTCCACAGCGTTTCAACAAAGATAGAGTTTTAAGCACAATGAAACACAAGAAAGATCTTACTTAGCACTTAGAATAGACAAGAACACAGCAAGCTTCTCCCGAGCTCCACCCAGCGCGGATCTCACGCAAGAACACCCTTCTTCGTGTCTTCTCGCTGATGGACTCAAGCTCCTTGTTCCTTCTTTCAAGTGCTCAAGTAAGGGATGATTGCTTCAAAGATTGCAGCTGCTTGCTCAAGAACGATGGAATAGCAGAGAACACAAGCACGCAGCGTTACTGATCAGAGTTGTGGAGACTTGTTCGCCACCAAGCGCTTAAGTCCTTCCACTATTGCCAGGTCACCACCTCACTGTAGCCTCCAACTGCTCTCCTGCAACCACCAGCCACTACTGAGCTCTTCTGGACTCCCTGAGCCTCCCTCAGACCAGCCCCAGTCAGCAGCTCCAACCAGCGCCAGCGTCCGTTGCAACCTGAGATGGAAAATGGACAAACCTGCTCCAAGGAAAGACCTCCATTGACTCTCCTTGAGTGTTTGAATCCTTCCCTGTCACCTGCAGCTTAATCAGAGCATTAGCACAACATATCAAGCAGAAAATCGAGTATCAGAGGTTAAGCGCAGAGAATCAGATACGTTCAGACGCGATCAGAGCATCTGACAGTGCATTTTGAATTAAAGTTATCGGTCACCGGACCGATCCAGGGCTCGTGGGTCAGTCACTAGACCGATCCACCGCTTTGCTGGGACTCCCAGCTTTCGCAGTGACACAGGCCTGATCGGTCACCAGACCGATCAGAGTGAAGCCTGATCGGTCACCAGACCGATTAGGATAGCCTCTGACCGATCAGGCTTAAGCCTGATCGGTCCACTTCTGAGTGAACAGTAATCGTGGATATCAGATCTTAAGTCGTGGATCGGTCACCAGACCGTTCAGGAGCTGATCAGCGGGGGAACTCAACTTACTGAGTGCTCCCTGATTGGTCACCAGACCGATCAGGAGCAAAGCAGTGAGGAAGCTGCCTGCTCCCTGATCGGTCACCGGACCGATCAGGAGCCAAGCAATGAGGCAACTACCTGCTCCCTGATCGGTCACCGGACCAATCAGGAGCAGGGCAGTAGGTTTCCAACCTCACTGTGTGCTCCCTGATCGGTCACCAGACCGATCAGTCATCGCTGGATCGGTCCCCAGACCGATCCACGAAGGAGCACCGTGCCGATCTCCCTGATCGGTCACCAGACCGATCCAGGGGCTCCAACCTAGCCCTCCAAGCTAGGACCTGACCCTCCAAGCTAGGATTTCATCCAACCTAGCCCTCCAAGCTAGGACCTGACCCTCCAAGCCAGGACTTTTTTCACCTAACCCTCCAAGTTGGGACTTTTCACCTAACCCTCCAAGTTAGGACTTTTCACCCAACCCTTCCGAGGTAGGACTTTTCCACAGCTAGCCCTCTAAGCTAGGATTTTTCACACCTAACCCTCCAAGTTGGGACTTTTCACCTAACTCTCCAAGTTAGGACTTTTCGCCTAGCCCTCCAAGCTAGGACTTTTCACCCAACCCTTCCGAGGTAGGACTTTCCACACCTAGCCCTCCAAGCTAGGATTTTTCACACCTAACCCTCCAGGTTAGGATTTCTCCACACTTAACCCTCCAAGCTAGGATTTTCCACACCTAACCCTCCAGGTTAGGATTTCAATCATTTCATGCCTAGTCCCCGACCAGGACTTAATCACAATTAGTTCAACCAAACATAAATCAAATCTTAAATCAGTGTCAACACCAAAACAACAATCGGGCCAGATTGCATCAACATCGACCCCATCCCATCACCCCCTCTCTTTTTCATAAAGTTGGAGGTGGTATTGCATGCCAGAGGCAGAAAAAAGAGGAGGGGAAGAAGTTGTTGTGATTTCTCTCCGGAGCACAGAAGAACACAACTCCAGGTTGTAGCCATCATGATTCTCCCCAGGTCGAATAAAAAATAAGGGAGAATCACCTTAACAAAGGAGGGGAACAACAGCAAGATGGAAATATTCTCAACGAAAAGAAAGTGGTTGCAGCCCCTCCCTTCTGGGTCACAAGGTACCCCACAGACACCTTCCTCTGCCCAAAGCTTGGAGGAAACGAGCAGCTGATGGTGCGTGGGGTACATCGCCACAGGCCGACCAGGGGTTTGGTGATCAGCAGGAGGGATCATCTCCCCCATGCCCCCTGGCAGACCACATAAGGTCTTTTCTAAACTCCTTAGATAACCCGGGAATCTCACATCCCCGAGAATCTTCAGAGAGACCTCGGGCATCATCCCCACCATGCTCCTCGGCGATGGTCACAATGCAGATGCCTACACCTCTCAAGGGTCCCTCTACCAGGAGAACTACGGTATCTCCAGGGTTGGGCATTGGGGAGACCAACGAGGAGGAAAGAAGCAAACAAGCGGAAGGGATAGAGGAGGCGGTACACCCTTCTCCCCCTATTTATAATGATGGCTGACTCTCCAGGCAGTTAATGCAGGGAGGGGGACAATCACGCCGCCTGGCGTCGAAGCGTCATTTCGACTGGCGCACCCATGCTGCGCCTAGGAACCCGCAACTCTTGAGGAGTCTAATCAATGAGAATGCGAATAACGCGGAGGTGACGGTTCGAAAACCATCCTCGCATCCTACCAGGAAAAATCGACAAGGACCCATCACAAACATAAATATAGGGGTTAGAGATTTGACTTAAAGAATTATCAAACACCAGAATCAACCTAGAAGACAATCGACGGTTGGTTAGGTATGCATGTAAAAGCAGAAGGCGTATCTTGCAAGAGCACACACATAAGGAACAGGAGAAATGATTACACTCAGGCAAAAGAAGTACAAGCGTACTTGTCTCTCGTGCAAAAATCGAGCCGCTCGGGGCCTCGGGAGAAGACCTTTACTTAGGTCAGAAGGCATCTACAATCTCGGGTTGGCATCAGGAGGCAGAAGCTGCTCCTTCTTAAGCTTATCGATGGCCCCATGGAAGCCCTGTTGTAAGTGCTCCATCACCTGGCCGGCTACAATAGCGCGGAACTCCTCCGACTCCAGGAACCTTGCTTTGAAGCCCAACTCGGCCTCCTTAAGGTCAGAAGCTTTGGCTGCCCGAAGGGTCAGGAGCTCGTCCTCGGTAGCTTCGTAAGAACGCCTTAGCCATGCCAACTTAGCAACCATCTCTGATTGCTCAGATAGAGCCTCCCTGAGCCTCTCTGAGGTGGCCTGCTCATCTGACTGAGCCTGAATTAGGTCATCCTCTAGGACAGAGGCGCGGTCAGTGGCCGTTAGGAGACCAGACTCCATTTGGGCCGATAACTATTTCTCTCTTGCTTGAAGCTGATCTCTCTCCCGCGTCATCTGGAGAAGGTCCTCGCTAACCGACACAGCCTTCTCAGACGCCAGACGCTCTCTATGACAAGAAGTCTGAAGAGCTTGCTCCTAGTCCAGCAGAAGCTTCCTCAGGCGCTCGACTTCTTCACGTAGAGCCTTGCTGGCGCCTGCCTGCCTCACTCCTGCCTGACGCTCATGATCAGCTGCAACCTCTGCCTGTAAGGCTCGATGGAGTAGGGCCTCCACTTGGGACTCGAGATACAGGCCCCGACCAACTGTTATGCAATCCTCAGCCGCCTGCCATCGCATCGAAAGGTTAACAGCCAGGCGAGAAAACATACAACGCAATAAAATCATTCGCACCTTCAAGAGGGTCTCCCGAAGACCGGCTAGTGGGCCAGCCGAAGCCCGTACGGCTACTCCTCCCAGAGTAATGGGTATGTCGCCTCGCCCCTCAAGTAGCGGTGAACTCGGGCGAAGGCGAAGTCGTTGGACGGTTGGAGCTTCTGGTGGCACAATGGAGGAGTTGGAGTCATCCCCTTCGGAACTAGAAGTCTCCTCCGATAAAACCTCCTCAGTTGGAGTCTCCTTTAATTGCGCCAGAGGTGAAGATCACAAGGAGGCCTCCAACGCTGCATCCAACCTCTCTCTTAGTCGATCTAGTTTCATCCGGTATTGAGGGCACAATATCTTCTTACCCTTGGGAGAGGTGGCTAGGTCGACGGAGTTGGTAGGGGGCACTGGGACAACTGCTTCTGGAATGGAGGCCGACAGAGCAGGGGGAGGAGCTACTGACTCGGTTGGTATAGTCTCTTCCTTGGGCACCGAAGGAAGGGGAGAAGAGCGTGCAGGACGTTATTTTTTCCATGAAGGGTCCAAGCCCTTGGGGAGCCGCCGCTTCTGCCGACCGAAGGATCGGGCCGCCGAAGGAGTAACTGAGGGGGGGGGGGAGACTCTTCATCCACCCTGCCAGGGCGGACTGCGCTCGATGAGGAGCCACCCCCGGGAGGAAGATCCACCACTTGATCAGCTTGTTGAGCCGGAGGCCCTTGGCCCCTGGCCGGCGGGGAACAGTAACCTTGACCCTCTCAGGTGAAGCGATCCCACGAGGCGAGACAGCAGGCCCCTCAGAGGACTCGGCGGGAGCAGGTGGAGCGTCAGGAGAGACCGGAGGAGGGTTCAGTGCTTCCCTGTTGGCCTCCTCCCACTTGATGAGCCGGCTCATCACCTTAGCAAACATGACTTCTTCTGCAGAAGCCAAACAGAGAGAGCATCAGTCAGAACCAATGTGCATGGAAGAAAAGGACGAATATATCGAGGGTGGGGCTGATCTGCGTTACTTTAGGGCTAAGACCCGCCCAATACATAAGCTCTTCGCTTTGCACCAGCCCCGGGCCGCTGAACTCCGTGCCCGAAAGTACCTCCCTAGCATGTTGGTACACTGGGTCACGAAGAAAGCTCTCTAGGAGAGGAGGAGTCAGCAAATCCGCTATCCAACACAGAGGACTGAAAGGCAATGATGGCAGTTGGATAAAGAAGAATTTCTCCTTCCACCCTTTGTGCGAAGAAGGAAATCCTCCTAAGAACCTATTGTTGAGACCGGGTGCATGTTGACAAGGATACGAGTTCGTAAATTTTAAAATATTTACGTGCAGTGGAAGAATTAGCATAAATAATTTCTTAAATTATTTTAACCACGTATCTAGCATGCGACCTTATGATGTGTGGACATGATCATAAATTAAAATTTTGCAGAAAGTAAACTAATTTACTCGTTACCTCGCGTAACTCGAAGTAAGGGACGAGATCCAACCGTAGCGTCCCTTGGAAGCTCCGCCTCTATTCGCGTCCACGCCGGGTTCTCTTTGGGATGACTTCGCAAAGCCACGAGTTTTGTGCCGACGAGAACTACTAGATTCTCCAAAGGCACAACTAGAATATCAAGAGAGAAAAGATAGAAACTAACCACCAAGTAACGGAATCAAGATTCCGTGAAGGGAGGAAGAAGACGCGACCCGCTTCGTCTTGGTGGTGGCTCACGGCTAGGGAAGATGGCGCCGGCCCTAGGGGGTGCGCCGGCCCTAGAGAGAGAGAGGGGGGTGCGCCGACCCTAGAGAGAGAGAGGGGGATGCGCCGGCCCTAGAGAGAGAGAGAATAAGGGAGAGAGAGAGAGCTTCTTAATCTCTTGATTAATACAATTGAGGAATTCAAGCCTAGCCTTGGTTCCTTTATATAGTAGCCTCTCCATCGCCAAGTCTCCTCTTTTAATGGAATAAATTTTCATAAGAAATTTATCCTATAAATTTTCTTATGAATTATTCCGTTATGCCAAGTTTTATTATAACTAAATTTATAATAAAACAAATACATCTCTCCTTTATTATGAAATAAAATTTACAAGAAATTTATAAATTTTTCTTATCATGGAAAAATCAATTCATAATTGATTTTATAAAATTAAAATAAAACGATCCATGGTTCATTTTAATTTCCATAAAAAGAATAAATTTCTATAAATTTCTTTATATAAATTTCTTTATATAAATCTCTTTATATAAATTTCTTTATATATAGATTTATTTATCCATAATTTTATAAAACAAATCACGCTTGATTTATTTTATAAAATAAACCAAATAAATTGATTTTCTCTCCTTGTAGTGGCCGGCCAAACCAAAGAGGGTGGGCACCCTCTTTGGCCGGCCACACCAAGCCAAAACCATTACGAATCAAACTCATTTAATTCGTCCAATAAGCCTTCAAAAGACTTAGCCATTTTAAGCTTCCGATGCGCCTCTGATAAATTCAGATTCGACTTATTTCTCTTGATTGGAAAATCCAATTTTCAACTCGTTTTAAATCCCTCGGATTACTCGTAGTGCGTGTGACTAAATAGGCTTTCGATTTATGTTGGCCGTCTATAATCAACCAATTATAGAACGATCATGAGTGGCACCTAGTAGTACATCATGACCCCCAATTAATCGAAAGATCAACGATTGACCTCAGAAATAATTCTGAAACCCTTCAGCAGCTCTAATGAATCGTGCCTCATTCCCTTCACCATCTTATACCCACTTGGTTCAGGACATGGTCTGTGTGTGTCAGTCCCCACTAGGCTGACTACGTCACACCTAGCCCAAGTAACGTTCTCTCGTCCTTTGGATTTCTAATTACTCTCATGTATTTAAGAGACTCATACTCTAAACATGACATGCTCTGGCCAGAGGCTTTGAGTAACAATCCAACGATAGGCCTGGGTATACATCTCATCGCAAGGAGTGGTGAATCCTTTGTAGGCTGTTCAAACATCTTCGGGCACTTCGGCTTATACCCAACCATCCTGGGTCCACACCTCCTTGGAGATGCTTGCTTAAGATGTTAAAGTATAAGTCTCCATGACCAAGATGACTTGAACACCGCAAGTCAAAGGATCATCGCACTTAAGCTGCAGTAAGAACTTCACTGACATGTCTATATATAGACTACCATGTGAAGTTTTACAGTCAGTCACTCCAATGAACTAGTTCCCTTAACTAGCATTCATGTTTATCTCCGGACATCCCAATGTCACCAGCCAGTGAGAATCAGCTGATTAGAGAATAACCCATGCTAGTCTCAACAGAATTGATAGTGTCCGTATTTATCAATTCATCGACTAGAGATATTTTCAATACTTCACAATTGCACATGTAGAGATAATCACTAGTTGTGAATTCATCACAAATTCTCTCATGCTGTGAATTGTATTGCGGACATTCAGTAAATGAGTTTAAGATCCCAATCAAATACACAAACATGTATACTCAAATAGTGAATTTTCATTTATTAAAATAAATGTTTACAATCATAAGGCGATTGCCTTAGGACACTTCTCTCATATTACTAACACCTATGGCTCGGACGGGCCGCGAAACTAAAGGCTCCTCTCAACCCTATCGAGATGAAGAAAGAATGGAAGAGGTGCGGGGTCAAAGGAAGATCGAAAAGCTTGAAGATGATATATGCCCCCCCCCCCCATCCAGGCGAAGGCATTGGGAGCCATCTGGTGCAGAGGGATATCAAAATAGGAAGCTATGTTCGTAAAGAAAGGGGGGATAGGGAAACGGAGCCCTAACTCCATCTGCCCTAAAAAGAAGGTCAACATGCCCGCTGGGGGCTCCACGGGTGTCTGGTTCACTTTAGGGATGACAATCGTCATCTCGGCCGAGACCCCATAGGCCTCGATGGCTGCTTGTAGGCCCTCCGACCTCACTCTCGAGGAAGTGAACTCATACCATTCTGTCCGATAGCCCTCCATGACCCGTAAACAGAAGACAAGAGGAAGACAAACTACTCACGTGAAGAAGAAGCTCTACCAGGGAGAAGGACAAAGTGCACCCAATTGCCGAACCGGAAGTGGAGGCCAACGTCTGCCTTTTCCCCTCTTATACTCTAGAAACCACCTGCCTAGGCACAATGGGGAAATGACGCGTGGAGAGCCAGAAACCGCTTCGCCCAGGCAGTCAATCGTCGCGAACCAACCATACCAACACACGACCATAAGGACTCGTGGAGACGGCCGTTAGAGCACGTGGCAGTAAGGCATTCGCGCGAACACCCTGTTGCCCTCGAAAAAGGGGACCATGCGCCTTCACCACAGGAAGATAGACGTCATTATAAGCCATTCGAGAATCAGAGCAGCCTTTTTCGGGAATAGCTATTGTGGGCTAGAAGGCAAGAAGACCTGTGAGAGCTCAACTTCTTCATCTTTGTAATAGTCCAATCAGTCATATCTTTCCTTCGATCAGACTTAAAGGGGGGACTTGTGATAGAGTTGAATGAGCCCTGGTCATAATGAAAGATAAAGAAGCTGCACGACCCCACAACGGTAGGTCAGGGCAACCCTCCTTCCCAGGTCTCGGGAATTCCCGGGGGCGAGGGGCCTAGGAAAGGCGGCCTCCTTGGGAGCACCCCGGGGGTTAGGCCCCGAGAGCACCTCGGGAGCTGTGGCACCCGAAGACCCCGAGTTCAACTCGGGAGGTGGAGTCCCCGCACTAACCGACCTCAGACCTGACCCCCTCCTCATGGTACGGATAAGCACCCCCGGTAAAAAAGGTCTTCACAACTCCTGAATGTCGCAAAGCTGAAAACGGCACAGACCGTTTCAAGGGGTATCCGGTTACTGATAAAAGAGGGGGGGTGTGGCGTGTGTATCGGAGACGTGGCATGGATCGAGGACACAAGCCTAGTCTACGGACTTCGGTATAAAAGGTAGCCCAACCCCTCCGGTAAGGGGGTTACGCTGTCTCATTCTACATATTGTCTTTCTTTCTCGCCGCCACTACTCTTCGGACACCCTACTAACTTGAGCGTCGGAGTGGACTTCGCCAAACCCCTGCCAGCGTGTCCCCTAACGCTTGTGTTAACTTCGCAGGACCCCAAGTTCCTCATCGGCGCAACAACTTCTACACGGGCAAAACCTCGGTGACTGGCCATCGTCGACGACTCCTTCCGGAACAGTAACGGATGCATTAATTGATGATTAATACAGAATCTGTAACCTCCAGATGTTTTGATCTAGACGGGTTAATGAGCAGTAACTCCAGACGTTTTGATCTGAACGGTTAATGTGCAGTAAATGATGTTAATTCGGTCATTAATTACTGTATGTGTCTAAGCCCTATATAAGAGGTTGTGACCAAGAGAAAAAGAGTACGCAAGGAATAGAGCAAAAATTTCCTTCAACCTTTGTTTCCCAAATCTTCCGTGTATTCCCGCTTGATGGATTACCTATGGTAATAATCGGGTACTTTCTTAGTTTGCCATGAGCAACCAGTGCTTGATTGTGTACATGATTCCGCTGTTGTATCCTGGGAAACAGACTTCCATCATAACCTTGAAGCACAATCGAAGGAGGACAAATTTGTTTTAAGAAAATTGCATTACACAGACCACAACAACTCTTCATCTCCAGCTCGGGAGATCCAGTTCGAGAACAACAGCTCGGGAGTCTCCACTTAGACTCTGCAACTCGGGAGTCTCCACTTAGGCTCCGCAGCTCGGGAGTCTTGACTTAGACTATGTAGCTCAGGAGTCTCCAGCTCGGGAGATCCAGTTCAGGAGTCTCCAACTCGGGAGTTTGCACAAAGACTCTGCAACCTCTCTACAACTTGGGAGATCCAGCTCGAGAGTTTGTACAAGGACTTTGTAATTTGACTCTGTAACTCGGGAGTCTCCAACTCAAGCTCGGGAGTCTGTACTTAGACTCTGAAATCACCACTCTGCATACACGGCAGCTCAGGTCTTTTAGGTCACTCAACAGATAAGTTAAAATTATTTTTATAATCTCAATTTAATTTATTATCTCTGCCTGTATCTCCAACAAATAGATCAATAGTATGAATTAGTATGGTATATGCATTATCAATAGTATGAATTAGTATGGTATATGCTAATGCAGTGAATAAAACTATCAAAAGGTCTAATTGATTCTTACGTATAGAGAAATATAAGTGACTGAAACAAATTAGCACGGTAAAATAAATAAAGTTGAACAACTCCTTAAATTAAACAAATAAATTTAGATATAAATAAATTTAGATATGTGTTTAATTTATTAATATTTATGAATAATATTCATTAATAAAATTTTTATTAACATGCTAAGTAAATCAAGACGATTTTAAAATAAATAAATAAATTTAAATTATCAAACTTAATAACTAATAAAATGTAAAAGTTTAAAACCAGTAAACAAGTTTGAATTTTTAGTTCGATAACATATAATGAACTAAGCTCAAGCAAAACTTGAACAAAACTTAAGCTCATATAAAATAAATTAAGTTAATTTGAACATTCATTTTAATGATTTGGTTCATTTTAGATTTGACATGACTTGACTTAATTACCTTTATCAAATAAATTCAAGCATCCCAAAGTTTGACTCGACTTAACTTATTTACTGTCCTACTTGGCATGTCGAGAATTAGCAATTAACAAAAACATGAGAGAGTAACTGTTGATGCAGTCTGACCCTGATTGTTATTTTGGTGTTGACACTGATTTTAGTTTAGGTTAATGAGATGATTGAGATTAAGTCCTGGTCGGGGACTGGGCACGGAGTTGGATGAAATCCTAGCCTGGAGGGCTAGGTTGGATTGAAATCCTGGCTTGGAGGGCCAGTCCTAGCCTGGAGGGCTAGGATTGGATGAAATCCTGGCTTGGAGGGTCAGATCCTAGTCTGGAGGGTTAGGTGGGATGAAATCCTGGCTTGGAGGGCCAAGTCCTAGCCTGGAGGGTTAGGTTGGATGAAATCTTGGCTTGGAGGGCCAGGTCCTAACCTGGAAGGCTAGGTTGGATGAAACCCTGGCTTGGAGGGTCAGGTCCTAGCTTGGAGGGCTAGGTTGATGAAACCCTGGCTTGGAGGGTCAGGTCATAGCTTGGAGGGCTAGGTTGATGAAACCCTAGCTTGGAGGGTCAGGTCCTAGCTTGGAGGGCTAGGTTGAAGTCCCGGTGAGTGAGACTGGGCACGGTGTCTTGGTCCGGGGGACTAAGAACGAGTCAGAGAAGGGATGGAAGCTTGTTCTCGTGACTTAGAGGAGATTTGACCTTGCCTGGATCGGTCTGGTGACCGATCAGGGAAGTTAGCACAATGCTCCCTCGTGGATCAGTCTGGTGACCGATCTAGCTGTGACTGATCGGTCGGGTGACCGATCAGGGAGCATACAGTGAAATTGGGAACCTTACTGATCGACTCCTGATTGGTCTGGTGACCGATCAGGAATACTATTCGGATCGTTCTGGTGAACGATCAATTGTCGCAAGGTTCTCACTATAACCGATCAGGCTGGAGCCTGATCGGTCAGGAGGTGCTCTGATCGGTCTGCAGACCGATCAGGCCACACCCTGATCGGTCTGGTGACCGATCAGGCCACACCCTGATCGGTCTGGTGACCGATCAGGAGGGTTGGACTGCGAACCTGGAAAGACTTGGATCGGTCTGGTGATCGGTCCCAGAGAAGTCACGATTTCGGGTTTCTCAATGGGACCGATCAGGCTGGAGCCTGATCGGTCTGAGCCCATCCTGATCGGTT
>JAGFNQ010002634.1:229095-294704 GCA_024364735.1 Boesenbergia rotunda | reverse complement strand
GAGAGGTTACTCCACCGAGAAGGAGGTTACATTTGATATCCAGATTTTCGAGGCTTGATCTGCCGACGATCAAGGGATTGCCCACCTTAAGGGCACGCCAAGGAGTAGGGCAAGTTATCCCTGAACCTTGTAAACGATCCTTGTTAGCGTTTTTGGTTTGCTTTTCTTTTCTGCAGTTATACTCTGTTTTGTTTTTGCTTCCGCTGTGCTACTAACCCTAACTGCAGAGAAATCTCAAAAGTGAAAGCGATTTTTGTGTCTGGCTATATTCACCCCCCCCTCTCTAGCCATCCAAGTTCCAACAAGTGGTATCAGAGCTTGGGGCTCTGTTCAAGCGGCTTAACATCCGAGAGCTATCAACAATGGCTTTGAGAGAAGGATTTAGCACCACTCGACCTCCCTTCTTCGATGGATCAGATTTTTAGTATTGGAGGTCTCGCATGGAGTACTACCTCAAGACCGACATCGAAATGTGGTTCTCCGTGAAGGAAGGCTTCACCCCTCCAAGAGACGCGGAGGGAAAAGAGTTAGAATCTTCACGGTGGTCGGTTGAGCAAACACGAAAAGGAGAAGCCGATACGAAGGCGGTGGTGACTTTGCAATATGGAATGAACAAAGTTCAACTAATCAAGGTTGGTCCCTTTACAAGTACAAAGGATTTATGGAATAAGCTCATCGAACTCCATGAGGGTACCCGAGACTCGAGAATAGCCAAGAGGGACTTGTTCCTCAACCAACTACAAAATCTCTCCATGAAGGAGAGTGAAACGGTGAGTGAACTTCATAGTAGGTTCAAAGAAGTCCTCAACGGTCTCCATTCCATTGACGAAAAGGTCGAGAACCGCGACCTTGTGAGGTATGTGTTAAAAGCTTTTCCAAGGAATGCCTTGTGGTCATCCATGGTGGATGCCTACAAGGGTTTTAATGATTTATCAATTGTAAAATTAGATGACTTATTTTGTGAAATGGAGCTACATGAGATGGCTAACAAAGGCCCTAAGGAGAAGGGGATTGCTCTTGTGGCAGGGGAAAAGACTAAGAAGAAGGAGAAGAAGAAGGAGAAGGAGAAGGAAGTCTCTTCATCCTCATCCGAGTCCGAGTCCGATTCCGAGGAGGATGGCAGCGGGTCTTCTTCCTCTGAGATGGCCAATTTTGTGAGAAGAATGATGAGGAAGAGTCGGCGCTTCTAGGGTAAAGGTAACCCTAGTGAAGTTAAAATTGATAAGTCTAATATTACTTGTTATGAGTGTAGCAAGAAAGGGCACTTCAAGAAGGACTATCTAAAGCTCAAGAAGAAGGAGGATAAATCCAAGAAGAAGAAGAAGGCCTTGAAGGCAACATGGAATGAATCCTCCTCTAGTTCATCCGAAGAGGAGAAGGATGAGAAGAGTACACGCCATGTAGCACTCATTGCTCTTGAAGGAGAAGAGTGCAGTGATGAATCCACGGACTCCTCAAACGCGGCTTCATTATCTTCGGATGATGAAGAGGTAATCTCTCCCGAATTGGATAAATGTTATAGAACCATTGCATGCTTAACCGAATTGTTGAAAAATCAAAAAATAAGGTTAAATCATTGAAAATAGAAGTTGAACAATTGAAATCCTCTAGGGATGAGGATGTTGATGATTTGCATATAGAAATGTTAGAAGATGAAAACAAATCTTTGAAGAGTGAAGTTGAAAGACTCAAGAGTGTTCTTGAGAAATTCTCAACAAGCTCAAAGACTTTAGATATGATTCTAGATGCACAAAGGGTTGTCTACAACAAGGCCGGCATTGGTTACCGACCTAAAGAACCATCATTTATTTCCTTAATGTCTAGGACTGATGTTAGACCACTTAAGACTACTAGGGCTCAAAGGAAAGTGGTTAAGGTATGGGTGCCTAAGTCTTGCATAGTAGGTGCTTTAGGTCCCAAGATTTGGGTACCTAAATCTTCTATCTTTCGTATTGTGTAGGTCGTGATTGAGGGGGAGCATCTATCAACTTGGTTCGTTGATAGTGGGTGCTCCAAACATATGACCGGTGATAGATCCTTATTCACTACCCTTCAAAGAAAAAGTAGAGGTAATGTTTCCTTTGGTAACAATGGTAGTCTTAAGGTTGTAGGAATATGAGACATTCAAATATCCGAATGTCTTAGGATTAAGAATGTCCTTCTAGTCAAGGGGATGACATTTAATCTCCTAAGTGTCAGTCAATTGTGTGATGCGGGTTATACAATTGATTTTCAATCAAGTCAATGTCTAGTTAGACAACATGACACCTTTGACACGGTACTAGTAGGCACAAGAGTAGATAACATTTACCAAGTTTCCTTTAAAAGTGCTACTAATGCTTTTGTTAAGTGTTTCATGTCAAGAGAAGATGAGTCTAACCTTTGGCACCGGAGACTAGCACACGTGAACATGAAGAATATTCGAAAATTGGCCAACAAGGGACTAGTTCGTGGCTTACCAAGCATCAAGTATGGAAAGGACAAACTTTGTGATGCATGTCAAATGGGTAAGCAAACAAAATCTGCACATAAAGGTAAAAGTACTGTAAGTACTTCTACCTCTTTGGATTTACTTCACATGGACTTGTTTGATTGTAGCACTATTATATCCTTGAATGGTAGTAGATATTGTTTTGTGATCATTGATGAGTTTACTAGATATACATGGACCTATTTTCTAAAATATAAGGACCAAATCTTAGATGTTTTTATTTCATTTTGTAGAAGAGTTGAAAACGAAAAATTATCAACAATTAAAACAATAAGGAGTGATCATGGAGGTGAATTTCAAAATCAAAGATTTTTAGAGTTTTGTCAAGAGAGATGGTATAGACACGAGTTCTCTACTCCTAGAACACCACAACAAAATGGTGTTGTGGAGAGGAAGAACAGGGTTTTACAAGAGGCTGCACGAAGCATGCTCAATGAGTACTCCTTACCAAGTTACTTATGGGCGGAAGCTGTGAATACAGCTTGCTACGTGCAAAACCGAGTCCTCATACATAGATTTCTAGGAAAGACTCCTCATGAACTCTGGTTTGGGAAACCACCTACAGTTAAACATCTTAGGGTGTTTGGTTGTAAGATGTTTATTCTAAACACCAAGGACCATCTTGGAAAGTTCACAGCAAAAGCTGATGAAGGGATACTGGTCGGGTACTCCCTCGTCAGCAAAGCTTACCGGGTCTACAACAAGAGGTCCAAATTGGTTGAAGAGTCTTCTGATGTTGTTTTTGAGGAAATTCCCAAAGCAAATGATCAACCAGAAGATGTAGAAGGAGTTCAATTCGAACTTAGGAAACTAAGTTTGGATGGAAGTCCGAGTGTTGTTGATGGTAATGAATCTGATGACGGTGAGCCTAGACAACTCATAGATCAGTCGGATCCTGAGGCTGAGCTTGTGTCGAGTAACACCATACAAGAAGCACCACCAACACCAAGGCAAACTATGTTAGCCTCTAGTCATCCCCAAGACCAAATTGTTGAAGACATCCACCATGGGGTTAGAACTAGATCATTCTTTAGGAATGAGACTAATGAAGTTACTCTAATTTACGAAATTGAACCTAAAAAAATTGACGAGGCATTAAATGATCCCGATTGGATCATTGCCATGCAAGACGAACTAGGTCAATTCAAAAGAAGTCAAGTTTGAGATTTAGTCCCTAGACCTAAGAAGACTACCATTATTGGAACCAAATGGGTCTTCAAAAATAAATTGAACCATAAGGGAGAAATCGTGAGAAACAAGGCATGCTTAGTAGCCAAGGGCTATAGTCAAGTTGAAGGTCTTGATTACGATGAGACCTATGCTCCCGTGGCACGATTAGAGTCCATCTGGTTGATGCTTGCATTTGCAGCACATCGTGGTTTCAAGCTCTATCAAATGGATGTCAAATCAGCCTTTCTAAATGGTTTAATAAGAGAAGAGGTCTATGTCGAACAACCTTCGGGGTTTGAGAGTTTCAAATTTCCAAACCACGTGTTCAAGCTCAAGAAGGCACTCTACGGCCTCAAACAAGCACCCCGAGCTTGGTATGAGCGGTTGTCGACATTTCTAATTGAAAAAGGTTTTGTAAGAGGACAAATAGACCCTACACTATTTTTACGAAGAGATGGTGATAATATATTTGTAGCCCAAGTATATGTCGATGACATAATTTGTGGCTCAAACAATAAAGGCTATTTAAATGAATTTATTGGACACATGGAGAGTGAATTTGAAATGAGTCTAGTGGGAGAGTTGACTTTCTTCCTTGGACTTGAAATCAAGCAAACTCGTGACGGAATCCATGTGCACCAATCAAAGTATACTCAAGGATGCTCCGAAAATTTAACATGAGTGATTCTAAAGAGGTAACCACTCCCATGGCTACAAACACACGGTTAGACAATGATGAGAGTGGTAAGCCTGTTGACTTGACTCAATATCAGAGCATGATAGGTAGTTTGCTATACCTCACAGCTAGTCGACCTGATATACTTTTTGCTGTGGGTATGTGTGCTAGGTATCAAGTATGTGCCAAGGAATCTCATTTAATTGTTGTTAAGAGAATTTTGAGATATCTTAAGGGCACAATTGGAGTTGGTCTTTGGTACCCCCATACCGAATCATTTGACCTAATTGGCTACACTGATTCCGACTATACTGGATGCAAGTTGGATCGGAAGAGCACGAGTGGGGGTTGCCAATTCTTAGGGTCATCACTAGTTAGTTGGTCAAGTCAGAAGCAACATTGTGTTGCTCTCTCCACGACCGAGGCAGAATATATCGTCATGGGAGAGAGTATATCGCAATTGTTGTGGATGATTCATACACTAGAGGACTATGGATTAAGCTACAAGGGTGTGCAAGTGTTGTGTGACAACATTAGCACGATAAACCTAACCAAGAATCCAGTCCACCATTCTAGGACCAAGCATATTGAAGCGCGACACCACTTCATTAGAGATCATGTTGCTAGAGGAGATATTGTACTCTCACATGTAGAGTCAAAATCAAACCTAGCGGACATTTTCACTAAACCACTCCCTGAGAATGAATTTAGTTTCTTACGAAGGGAATTGGGAATGTGTCGCGCTTCATAGGATGAAAAGCATTCAAAAACCTTCATGATCAATTCGAATTGTTGGGAACAATTATTAGGCAACATGGGGACATCTCACACAAACTATAAGGTTTAACAAAACGTTTTTGTTTGCTAGAAATGGGGTAAGATATTAGGATCAACCTAATTACTCAAAATGTCAATGCATCCCTTGAGAAATTAGGTTGACGAGATAATAATCATTAAGTTGACCAAGTATGGGGAAAACCAATGCATAACATATGTGTACTTGGCTCCACAATCATACTTGGACATTCCAATCAAGGAAACTTGATTGGAGACTTTATTTTGATACAAACATGGTTAAACATTGAATGGATGTTTGTGTTTGCATTTGACTCCACTTGGTTGGAGCAAATTGATTTGCTAAACCCATAAGGACTTTTGATCCTTGTTCAGGGGTCAATTATAGTCAAGGGAACACCTCCAAGATCAAAAATCTTCCATCTGATCACATCGGAATTCGATAGGAAGTCTGAAATTGAAGTTTCAGACTCGTATCAGAAAATTTCTGATACCTGATCGGTCCATAGACCGATCAGACATAGGGCTGATCGGTCCACAGACCGATCAGGAATCGGCCTGATCGGTCCAATCGACCGATCCAGCTATTTCGCGAGAATTTGTCCAAACTTTCTGTGTTGGCCTGGATCGGTCCCTAGACTGATCTGGCCCCCTGTGGTGATCGGTCCACTGACCGATTAGGAGGGTCACAGAAAATCTTCCGAACCTACTGTTCGTTCCCTGATCGATCGGCAGATCGATCAGGGGCTTACCTGATCGGTCACCCGACCGATCAGGGGCTTGCCTGATCGGTCACCCGACCGATCAGGACCAAGCCAGACCGATCTGGCTGGAGCCTGATTGGTCTGGGCGCTCCTGGATCGAACAGTGATCCGTTCGATTGCATTAAAGTTTGGTTGGTGATCGGTCCACCAACCCATTTAATCACATATCCACCTTACTTCCCGAACCTTAGCGTCGAAACCCCTCATCATCTTCCTCTTGCGCGTGCGATCTTCTCCTACTGTGAGTTCTTGGGTTGGCGCTCGAGTTGTCCTGCTCAAGTTTCCTACGATTTGTCGGGATAGTAGCGGTTCGAGAGCTCCTCTTCTTCTTCCTGCGAGCTCATTCTTCCCTACCTGGGTGAGCGCTCGAGTCTCTTCTACTCCCTGCATTCTGAGTCCTCTCGAGCTCTCTAAGAACTTGCGAGTTCTGTAGGTTCCCATCTTCTCCAGATTTCTCACATCATGGCGCCAAAGTAAGCATTTTGTGCGATTCTTAATTGTGCGATTCTTGCAGTTATCATTTTTTTGGGAGCTAATCATAATTTCTATCTTGTGATGTGTGTGTGTCGTGCCCTTGTCTTGACCCTAAACCTCACTGATTATTGATCAAAATTTTGGGTGTGTGTCATGATTTGATTCTTCCCTTGATTAATGATCAAACCTTATTTCATTGATTAAATCCCTTTTCACTGATCAATATTTTTGTGTGTGCTCAATTCCATAACTCAATCTGTTGTCATAACTTATTGTTTCCACCATTAGAAAATCTTCTAGAGGAAAAGAATCCGCTGAGGGGGCTTCGAAGGGCAAAGGTCCTTCATCATCCGCACCCCCTTGAAGGTCTCAGCCTTCTTCGAGTTCTCATTTTCCTAACGCTGCTTTTGAGCAAGCCTTTCAATCAAGAACTTTCAAGCTTCTTTCGTGTAGGTCTATTGATAGACCTTTCTTGTCTGAACATTATCCCTCTATCCTCGAGGTGGTTGATTTTTACAACCTCGAATTCTTTCTTTCCCTTGAGCGGACAATCAACTATGACCTTATCTCTGAATTCTATAATAACTTACAAAAAGGACCTCAGGGGGGACTTTGATTTCACTACTCGAGTAGCTAAGAGGAATCTTGACTTCTCCTATGATGTCTTGGCGGAGTATCTTGGCGGTCGACGATCGCCTAATTTCTGTTGATGCAGTCTGGCCCGATTGTTGTTTTGATGTTTGACAATGATTTAAGTTTGGTTGAGCGAATTTGGGTTAAAGTCCTGGTCGGGGACTGGGCATGAAACCCTGGTGAGTGGCGCCAGGTCCTAGCTTGTGAAGCTAGGTTGAAATCCCGGTGAGTGAAGCCGGGTCTTGGTGAGTGAAGCCAGGTGTTGGAAATCCCGGTGAGTGAAGCCGGGTCCTGGTGAGTGAAGCCAGGTGTTGGAAATCCCGGTGAGTCAAGCCGGGTCCTGGTGAGTGAAGCCAAGTGGTGAAAAGTCTAACTCGGAGGGGTTGGGTGAAAAGTCATAGCTTGGAGGGCTAGGTGAAAAGTCCTAGCTTGGAGGGCTAGGTGAAAAGTCCTAGCTTGGAGGGCTAGGTGAAAAGTCCTAACTTGGAGGGTTAGGTGCAAATTCCCAACTTGGAGAGTTAGATTGAAAAATCCTTAGCTTGGAGGGCTAAGGTGAATGAAATCCTAGCTTGGAAGGCTAGGTCTGCATCCCTGGATCGGTCTGGTGACCGATCAGGGAGTTGGCACGCTGCTCCTTCGTGGATCGGTCTGGTGACCGATCCAGCGATATCTGATCGGTCTGGTGACCGATCAAGGAGTGTGTGTTTCACTCACTGCACAGCTCCTGATCGGTCTGGTGACCGATCAGGGAGCGAACAGTGAGTTGAGTTCCCTTGGTAATCAGGTCCAGAATGGTCCGGTGACCGATCAGAGACTTAGGATTCGATTAAAGAACCACTGTTCACTCAAGCCTGATTGGTCTGGTGACCGATCAGGCTGGAGCCTGATTGGTCTGGTGACCGATCAGGCTGGAGCCTGATTGGTCTGGGGACCAATCAGGAGTGTGCAAAAACTGCTGGATCGATTTGGTGACCGATCAGGCTCCTCCCTGATCGGTCTGGGGACCGATCAGGAACATAACTTTAATTCAAATACACTGTCAGAAGCTCTGATCGCACTGTTTTCTCTGTCGATTCTCTGATACACTGCTGATATATGTTGATATGAGTTTCTAAGCTTCTATTGGAGTGTGCAGGCTTTACAGGGATGATTCAAACATTGGAGGAGAGTCAATGGGAGGCTTTCCTTGGAGCAGGTTTGGCTGTTTCCTTGTTTCAGGTCTCAACGGCGTCTGGAGAGCAGCTGGCAACTGACAGAGGCTCAGCTGGAGAGGGTCTTCAGTGAACTGAGTGCTCAGGGAGTCAGGGGGTCAGGCTGTGGCTTCAGTGGATGCTGATGGAGAGCCTGGTGATGGGAGCAGATGCTTAAGATGAGGCTGGAAGCAGAGGAGCGACAACGGGAAAAATAGACAGGAACTTGAGGAGTTTGGCTGGGCTGTGTGTTGTGCTCTCTGTTGCTTGGTGCTTGAGCGTTCTTGTTTCATCTTTGTGAGCTATCCTTCTCTTAGTCTCGTGAGCTTATCTTGTATCCTATTGAGACGCTTGTGGAGAGGTTTCTCCACCGAGAAGGAGACGCTGTTTTGTCCGAGTCACCGGGGCTTGATCTGCCGACGATCAAGGGATCGCCCACCTTACGGGCACGCCATGGAGTAGGGGCAAGTTATCCCCGAACCTTGTAAACGACCATTGTTAGCGTATTGGTTTGTATTCTTCCTTCCCTGCATTTCTGTTTCTGCTGTTATATTTGTATTGCTTCCGCTGTGGCTAACCTAAGTGCAGAGAAATTTGAAAATGACTAAGTCTTGAGGGTCAGGCTATATTCACCCCCCCCTCTATAGCCATCTCGTTTCCAACAAGTGGTATCAGAGCTTGGGGC
The DNA here is from genome assembly GCA_024364735.1 of Boesenbergia rotunda. Classification (NCBI taxonomy): domain Eukaryota; kingdom Viridiplantae; phylum Streptophyta; class Magnoliopsida; order Zingiberales; family Zingiberaceae; genus Boesenbergia; species Boesenbergia rotunda. Next base: position 285,826 of record JAGFNQ010002634.1, on the reverse strand, counting down.
TCTGTTCACGGCTTAACATCCGAGAGCTTACAGCAAGATGGCTGGAAGAGAAGGCTACAGCACAAACCGACCTCCATTCTTTGACGGCACAGATTTTTCATATTGGAGGTCAAGGATGGAGTTTTATCTCAAGACCAACATCAGTTTGTGGTTTGCCGTGAAGGAGGGTTTCATCCTTCCAAGAGATGGTGAAGGAAAAGAGCTAGACTTCTCCATGTGGTCAGCTGAGCAAATCAAAAAGGGAAAAGTGGATGCTAAGGCTGTAGTCACCTTGCAATGTGGAATGACTAAGGACCAACTCATCAAAGTTGGTCCCTTTACAAGTGCAAAGGACCTATGGAACAAAATCTTTGAGCTCCATGAGGGAACTCAAGACACCCGGAGAGCCAAGAAGGATTTGCTTCACAGCCAACTCCAAAACCTCACCATGGGAGAAAATGAAAAGGTAAGTGAACTCCATGGACGGTTTAAAGAAGTGGTGAATGGTCTCCACTCCATAAATGAAAAGGTAGAAAATAGAAACCTAGTGAGGTATGTACTCAAAGCCTTCCCTAGGAATACTTTGTGGTCATCCATAGTGGATGCCTACAAGGTTTCCAAGGATCTATCTTTTGTAAAGTTAGAAGATTTGTTTTGTGAGATAGAACTACATGAGATTTCTAACACAAGCCCAAAGGAGAAAGGGGTTGCTTTTGTGGGAGGAAACAACAAGAAGAAGAAGAAGGGGAAGAAGAAGGAGAAGGAAGTCTCTTCATCTTCATCCTCATCCGAGTCCGAGGAGGAGGGCAGCTGGTCTTCTTCCTCCGAGATGGCCAACTTTGTTAGAAGGATGATGAGGAAGAGTCGGCGCCTCAAGGGTAAAGGTAACCCTAGTGAAGTTAAGATTGATAAGTCTAATATTACGTGTTATGAATGTAGTAAGAAAGGACATTACAAGGATGAATGTCCAAAGTTAAAGAAGAAGAAGGATAAATCAAAGAAGAAAAAGAAGGCCTTGAGGGCCACATGGGATGAATCGTCCTCTAGTTCATCCGAAGAAGAGAAGGAGGAGAAGTATACTCATCATCGTGCTCTCATGGCCATAGAGGATTCAAATGAAGAGGAGAGTGAAGACGAATCAAGCTCCTCAACCGCGCCTTCATCATCTTCGGATGATGAAGAGGTAATCTCTCCCGAGCTAGATAAGTGTTATAGAACCATTGCATGCCTATCTAGGTTGCTTAAAAAATCCAAGAACAAAGTTAAATTGTTGAAATTGGAAGTAGAAGAATTGCAATCCTCAAGGGTGGAGGATATCAATGATTCTCATGAGAAATCCTCTAAGGACGAGGATCTTGATAATTTGCATGTTAAGATCCTTGAAAATGAAAATAAGGACTTAAAGAGTGAAGTTGAAAATCTCAAGAATGTTCTTGAGAAATTCTCAACTAGCTCTAAAACCCTAGACATGATCTTAAACTCCCAAAGGGCGGTTTACAACAAGGCCGGTATAGGTTACCGACCTAAAGAACCAACCTTTGTGTCATTAATGTCTAGAACCCAATTTAGATCATCAAATGACTCTAAGGTTCAAAAAGTCAAAAAGAAATTGACTAAGGCATGGGTGCCAAAGTCATTCATTGTAGATTCTTTAGGTCCCAAAATTTGGGTACCTAAAACTTCTATATTTCTAATTGTATAGCTTAGGTTGAGGGGGAGCATCTATCAACATGGGAGGTTGATATTTGGTGCTCCAAACCCATGACCAAGGAAAATAATTGTCATTCACATGGTTGGTTATGGAGAATCAACTTAAGTGCTTTGATCTCTAGCGTTTTATCTCTTATAACACTATGATCTCTTGGCTAGTGAGTTATGAAATTTCACTTGAGCAGTAAGGAAATTTTCTTGCAACGAATAATAGTATATCCATGCTTGAAAATAAATCTACAAGTTTTGAAAAATATATATATATTGCATGAACGGTTTAGATTGACACATAACTTGCTTATACCATGGATTGCTTAAGATGATCAGTTTTATTATTGAATTTTATGGTTCAAGCTTAAGAGGTTGTGTTTGGTGAACATATGTCATGATTTTCTTGTATGTATTATACAACATGATTGCATGCATACTTGCTTTGGAAGCCTAATACAAACTTGATTTTAAATCGGTTGGAAACATGACCTTAATACACACTTGGAAGTATGACTTTTCAATCCAATCCATGAGTTTTAGCTTCAATATGCCATGATTAGGATTGAACTCTATAGTTCACTGTAAATCTAGAAGTTAGCCAAAATACTTGCAATAACTTATGATACAACTTAGGTTTAAGTGTTCTTATGTTTGAGATGAACCTAGTTGAGTATGGCGTGACTTCAATGTATGTGTTATTAATGTTAATCTATGACATGCCAAGTTTGTTTAAGAACAAGATCAACACATTATTTGAACTGATCACTCATAAGGTGTTGATAGATAAGAACATGAGCTTAAGGTTTAGGCTTAGGTTTTGCTTAAGGTATTTTGTTTGGTGAACATGATTAAGTATGTCATGTTTTTATTGTATGAATGCATGCTTTTGAAATGTTTTTAAAACTGGTTAAATGAGATAAAAGCATGTCGAACAAAATACAACCTTATGAATTGTATTGATACAATCATGTGTTAGAAAGCTTGATCATGTTTTGATACTAATTTGATACAAGTATGTTCTTGAAAGTTTGATCATATTTTTGTTTGTGTCATGAAATCTGATCATGTTTTGAAAATTTGATATTAGTATCATACTTTGATAATTGTTTGAAGAAATGTATTTTGATTAAGGGAACCCTTAGGATCAAATAAATTAAAACTACTTGATTTAGGGTTTGGGAATAGTAAGAGTTGAAACGAACTTGTTTCTGAAACTGATTAGTTTCAGAAAACATTCTGTATCAGACCTGATCGGTCCACCGACCGATCAGAACTCACCCTGATCGGTCCGGTGACCGATCAGGAATCATACTGATTGGTCCGGTGACCGATCAGATCAACACTGATCAGAGGTATCAGACTACTCCTCAGTCCGATCCCATTTCGTCAAGTTGTATCAGATTACTTGATTATTTTGATTCACACAAATCTGATACAAATCAAGTACAATTGAAACATATTTGATCCTCCATTGGTACAATCCTGGTACTAAGGAAGTACAAATTTGTTCAAGTGGTACTTGAAACAAAACCTAAATACTGATTTGATACAAACCTATGTTGGAATGTTCAAATTCTTAAGAAAGGGTTTGTTGAGTCATGACTCTTGTTCTTAATGTCGTGTTTCGGAAATTTTTCTGAAATGACGAATATCAATAGAGTCCTCTCTCCTGTTATGGGATGCAAATTGTTAATGCAGTCTGATCAGGAACTTATCAGAGTTTCCGAAATTTTTCTGAAATCTGATCGCTCCCCAGACTAATCAGATATCCTTCTGTATCACGTAATCAACAGACCTGGTTGGTCACGGAGACCAATCAGAACTATGTTTCAGATACAGTTGCATTCCTTACTCGTCCTATGAAGCATATACGTATTTGACCATGATATACTTCTGTATATGTCTTCACATGGAAGTCCAAGTGTTAATGCAGTCCGATCTTGAACGAATCAGAATTAAAGAAATTTTTCTAAAAATTGATCGTTCATAGATAAATCAAAAAATTTTCTGTATCGATCATCAGTCTGATGGAACTGCGATAATTGTTGTCATATGATGCATATACATTGTTGCCATGATACATTTATGGTATATGCCTCTCATATGTAATTCCAGAATCATCCTTTGACTTACTTGCCATATGAAACATATACATGTTTGACCATAATATTATTCTGTATATGTTTTCATGTGCAATTCAAAACTTAACTTTGATTATTTTGGGTTTGGGGAGAGACCCGTGTTTGAGGGGGAGGTATGTTTAAAACTTAATAACCATACCCTTTTCGATGTTTGACAAAGGGGGAGAAAATGGCTGATTAAGTTTATGGTTATTATAGGGGGAGGATCATGATTCCCTTATGAGAATTGAACGGACTTCAATTGATTGATACCTAAACTTAAATCGGGTTGTCAAACAATAAAAAGGGGGAGATTGTTGATGCAGTCTGGCCCGGTTGTTGTTTTGATGTTTGACAATGATTTAAGTTTGGTTGAGCGAATTTGGGTTAAAGTCCTGGTCGGGGACTGGGCATGAAACCCTGGTGAGTGAAGCCAGGTCATAGCTTGTGAAGCTAGGTTGAAATCCCGGTGAGTGAACTCGGGTCCTGGTGAGTGAAGCTAGGTGATTGGAAATCCCGGTGAGTGAAGCCGGGTCCTGGTGAGTGAAGCCGGGTCCTGGTGAGTGAAGCCAGGTGTTGAAAATCCCGGTGAGTGAAGCCGGGTCCTGGTGAGTGAAGCCAGGTGTTGGAAATCCCGGTGAGTGAAGCCGGGTCCTGGTGAGTGGAGCCAGGTGGTGAAAAGTCTAACTCGGAGGGGTTGGGTGAAAAGTCCTAGGTTGGAGGGCTAGGTGAAAAGTCCTAGCTTGGAGGGCTAGGTGAAAAGTCCTAACTTGGAGGGTTAGGTGCAAATTCCCAACTTAGAGAGTTAGATTGAAAAATCTTTAGCTAGGAGGGCTAAGGTGAATGAAATCCTAGCTTGGAAGGCTAGGTCTGCGTCCCTGGATCGGTCTGGTGACCGATCAGGGAGTTGGCACGCTGCTCCTTCGTGGATCGGTCTGGTGACCGATCCAGCGATGTCTGATCGGTCTGGTGACCGATCAGGGAGTGTGTGTTTCACTCACTGCACAGCTCCTGATCGGTCTGGTGACTGATCAGGGAGCGAATAGTGAGTTGAGTTCCATTGCTAATCAGGTCCAGAACGGTCCGGTGACCGATCAGAGACTTAGGATTCGATTAAAGAATCACTGTTCACTCAAGCCTGATCGGTCAGGTGACCGATCAGGCTGGAGCCTGATTGGTCTAGTGACCGATCAGGCTCCTCCCTGATCGGTCTGGGGACCGATCAGGAGCATAACTTTAATTCAAATACGTTGTCAGAAGCTCTGATCGCGCTGTTTTCTCTGTCGATTCTCTGATACACTGCTGATATATGTTGATATGAGTTGCTAAGCTTCTATTGGAGTGTGCAGGCTTTACAGGGATGATTCAAACATTGGAGGAGAGTCAATGGGAGGCTTTCCTTGGAGCAGGTTTGGCTGTTTCTTTATTTTAGGTCTCAACGGCGTCTGGAGAGCAGCTGGCAACTGACGGAGGCTCAGTTGGAGAGGGTCTTTAGTGAACTGAGTGCTCAGGGAGTCAGGGGGTCAGGCTGTGGCTTCAGTGGATGCTGATGGAGAGCCTGGTGATGGGAGCAGATGCTTAAGACGAGGCTGGAAGCAGAGGAGCGACAACGGGAAAAACAGACAGGAACTTGAGGAGTTTGGCTGGGCTGTGTGTTGTGCTCTCTGTTGCTTGGTGCTTGAGCGTTCTTGTTTCATCTTTGTGAGCTATCCTTCTCTAAGTCTCGTGAGCTTATCTTGTATCCTATTGAGACGCTTGTGGAGAGGTTTCTCCATCGAGAAGGAGGCGTTGTTTTATCCGGGTCACCGGGGCTTGATCTGCCGACGATCAAGGGATCGCCCACCTACGGGCATGCCAAGGAGTAGGGGCAAGTTATCCCCGAACCTTGTAAACGACCATTGTTAGCGTATTGGTTTGTATTCTTCCTTCCCTGCATTTCTGTTTCTGCTGTTATATTTGTATTGCTTCCGCTGTGGCTAACCTAAGTGCAGAGAAATTTGAAAACGACTAAGTCTTGAGGGTCAGGCTATATTCACCCCCCCCCTCTATAGCCATCTCGTTTCCAACAATTTCTATTCCATCTACCCAGAGCTTCCTGACCCCTTACTGCCTCCATTTGAAGGCGTCACCCCCGATGACATTTACGAGCATTTCTTTGGCCATCCCAGACCAGCTGGCCTCGATGAGTTAGAGCCTGATTTTCCTACCATTGCGGCCCTTCGACTTTCTCCTATTGATTACATTCTTTTCAAGATAATCACCAACTGTATTCTGCCGATCACTTCCAAACCCTTGACTGAGATTCGTCCGTATCACTGTTTGATGCTCTATGGCATGCACCGCCATTTGGACTTTGACATCATAGAGAGCATCTTTCAATCGATCATATCTTATAGAGAGCCCAGCCGTCGCACTGTTTATATGCCTTTCGGTTACGTCATCACTGACTGGCTTCAGTCAGTTGGTGTTGATGTGACCAAGGGCAGGACAGTGCCCATGGTTAGACAGGATTACCGATTGGGCAGATGCGCGTTTGCCAAATCTGGCATCGTTGTTGGGCCTGACGATCAGAGTCTGGTTTGGAAGGACGGGCGGGGTCTTGGCGAGCTTCCTCGGGGTGCACATGTTCAAGTACCAGCAGCTCCGGTTGCACATCCGGAGGCGCCCGCTGCCGCTGCTGACTACGACTACGAGCCAGATCCCGACATCCGCTGGCAGGTTTCGGAGCTGGAGCTGACGATGCAGCACGAGATTCATATCTCCGAGCTCTGGCGCCAGGAGGTCCGGTCTGAGTTTCGGTCCTTCGATCGCCGACTTCAAGCGTTAGAGTCCGACGTCTCGGGGATCCGCTCCCAGCAGCAGACATGGTACGATGAGTGGCGCCAGCATACATTTCCTCGAGCTGCGCCCTCTGGCAGTAATGCACTGGGGTCCTTCATACCTGATAATGACACGACCTACGATCCTATGCAGGCCGATGACCCCCCTGCCGATGATTGATTGTGGTTGTACTTTGCCTTTGATCTTGTGGTTGTATCTGACTATTTGACGGATCTGTCCATTCTGACTATTTGCCTGTTTTGGCTTTGTGTTGACTTTGACCATGCTTTGATGCGGTGTTATGCATCTGACCATTTGACTGTTTTAGATTCATGATGTGCTTGACTATTTAGTTATGATTTCATGCTATGATTATCTGACTAGATTTCGCTTTATGATTAATATCTTATGTTTATGTTGTTTACCTTCATGATTTCATGCTATTTGGTTATGATTTCATGCTATGATTTCATATGATGCATATAATTGGTTTATCATACTCTATATTTATCATATGTGTTGATATACCCTCAAAATTAAATCATATCATTGTTGTTTTTGGGAGAACCCCTAGGGTTGAGGGGGAGTATGTTTAAACTTAACAACCAGTCTACACCCTTTTCGGTGTTTGACAAAGGGGGAGAGTGTGGTTTGGTTAAGTTTAGAATACTACGAGTTTAACTGTTGTAGGGGGAGGATCCTGATTCTCCTACGATTCTGAAATTTGAGACTATTGTTATCAAATCCCTAAACTTAAAATCGGGTTGTCAAACAACAAAAAGGGGGAGATTGTTGATGCAGTCTGACCCTGATTGTTGTTTTGGTGTTAACACCGATTATAGTTTAGGTTGATAAGATGATTGAGATTAAGTCCTGGTCGGGGACTGGGCACGAAGTTGGATGAAATCCTAGCTTGGGAAGCTAGGTGATTAAAATCCTGGCTTGGATGGCTAGGTCATAGCCTGGAGGGCTAGGTTGGATGAAATCCTGGCATGTAGGGTCAGGTCCTAGCTTGGAGAGCTAGGTTGGATGAAATCCTGGCTTGGAGGGCCAGGTCCTAGCCTGGAGGGCTAGGTTGGTTGAAATCCCGGCTTGGAGGGCCAGGTCCTAGCTTGGAGGGCTAGGTTGGATGAAATCTCGGCTTAGAGGGCTAGGTCCTAGCCTGGAGGGCTAGGTCCTAGCCTGGAGGGTTGGGTTGGATGAAACCCTGGCTTGGAGGGCCAGGTCCTAGCTTGGAGGGCTAGGTTGAAGTCCCGGTGAGTGAAACTAGGCATGGAGTCTTGGTCTGGGGGACTAAGAACGAGTCAGAGAATGGCTGGAAGCTTGTTCTCGTGACTTAGAGGAGATCTGACCTTGCCTGGATCGGTCTGGTGACCGATCAGGGAAGTTGGCATGGAGTTCCCTCGTGGATCGATCTGGTGACCGATCCAGCTATGTCTGATCGGTCCGATGACCGATCAGGGAGCATGCAGTGAGTTTGGGAACCTTACTGATCGGCTCCTGATCGGTCTGGTGACTGATCAGGGAGCATACAGTGAGTTTGGGAACCATACTGATCGACTCCTGATTGGTCTGGTGACCGATCAGGGATACTATTCAGATCGTTCTGGTGAACGATCAATTGTCGCGAGCTTCTCACTATAACCGATCAGGCTGGAGCCTGATCGGTCGGAGAGTGGCCTAATCGGTCACCAGTCCGATCAGGCCACACCCTGATCGGTCTGGGGACCGATCAGGAGGTTTAGATTGCGAAGCTGGAAAGACTTGGATCGATCTGGTGATCGATCACGAAGGAGTCGCGATTTCTGATTTCTCACTGGGGACTGATCAGGCTGGAGCCTGATCGGTCTAGACCCATCCTGTTCGGTCTAGTGACCGATCAGGAGTCACTCTGATCGGTCCGGGGACCGATCAGTAGCTGATAGCTTTAATTCAAAAGCACTGTCAGAGCTCTGATCACGCTCTGATTACTACTGATACACTACTGATTCTTGCTATGATATGTGATTCTCTGTTTATTTGCTATGCTAATGACCTGCTAAGTGTGCAGATGACAGGGATAGATTCAAACACTCAAGGAGGGTCAATGGGAGACTTTCCTTGGAGCAGGTTTGTTCGTTTCTTCTTCTCTAGTTACAACGGATGGCATGGGCTGGCAACGGCTGGAAGCTGACGAGCTGACCTGGGCTTGGTTGGAGTGTTCAATGAGTCCAGATGAGGTCAGAAGTAGCTGAGGTTGTTGCAGAGATGCTGGTGAGTAGCTGGGAGCTGCAGAGGCGCCTGTGACCTGGGTTTTGAGCAGAGACTTAAGAGCTGATGGAGAAGACGATGTAGAGCTCTCTTCTTGCGACAAGCTGCCTCTCCATCTGTTGTGCATCTCTCTGAATCTTGAAGCAACTAAAGCTTACTCTTTGAGTGATCTGTTGATCCACGACTTGAGCACTTGGAAGAAACAAGGAGCTTGGCGAGTCCATCAGCAAGAAGACACGAAGAGCAGGGTGTTCTTGCGTGAGATCTGTGCTGAGTGGAGCTCGGTGAGGAGTTCGCTTGTGTTCTTGCTGTCCTAAGTGGTTCGTAAGCCTTCTTGTGGTTCTTGTGCTTATTTCCATTATTCTGTTGAACCCGCTGTGGAGAGGTTACTCCACCGAGAAGGAGGTTACACTTGATATCTAGATTTCCGGGGCTTGATCTGTCGACGATCAAGGGATCGCCCACCTTAAGGGCACGCCAAGGAGTAGGGGCAAGTTATCCCCGAACCTTGTAAACGATCCTTGTTAGCATTTTTGGTTTGTTTTTCATTTCTGTAGTTATACTCTGTTTTATTTTTGCTTCCGCTGTGCTACTAACCCTAACTGCAGAGAAATCTCAAAAGTGAAAGCGATTTTTGTGTCTAGCTATATTCACCCCCTCTCTAACCATCCAAGTTCCAACACTTTAACTTCTCGAGCATCTTTATTCACTGGGGTGCCCGGGAATATGGGCGCCCGAGTGCATAGGAGCACTCAAGTTGACTTTGGTCAGTTTTTTACTAACCAGTCTTCCGGCGGGTCTTCTTAAGTGATCTCGGGCCTTCCAAAGTTGGGCTCACTCAAATCCTCCTCCGGCTTTCTTCTCGAGTGTGCTTCCCCCCGGCTTTTTGTTCCTCGGACGTCGCACGCGTCCTTCTCGCTCTACCAGCGTACTCTTCTGCAGACCTCCGCGTCCCTCGGATGCATCGAGCTCATTGGCTCCCTTCTCATGCGATCTTTCTCGATTGCTGCGTCTTCTATTTGACTTTCTGCGCTCTTAAGTTTCTGCACACTTAGACACAGTCATCAAACACAACAGAACCTAACTTAACTAGGTTGACCATATCAAAATTCACCTTGGATACTTATAATTTATATCCTTATTTAATTTATATGTTTATGGTGGTAAAAAGTGATTCGCTCGCCTTCAGCGCTCGACCAATACGGAAGAGATAAATCACGGGGATATTAGTCCAATAGTAACTAGCATATAAGGGAAAGCAGATACTTGACTTCGTCAGAATTTGATTCTCAATTTTATAATGATAATGTTTCATATGTTAGCTATCAGTCTATCTCGTGATGAATTTAATTTATATGCTTATATTTATATATTTATCTATATATATATATATATATATATATATATATATATATATATATATATATAATAGTAGAATTTTATATTGTATCAATGAGTATAATAAAAAATTATAAAATAGAAATTGTATAATTTTATTGAATATGGAATAAAGCAGCCATATTGCTTCTGCTGTTGCTTCGTTGCTGGCTCTTTAATTAGCTTTTATGAACCAACATTATCTTTAGTGCGTCCTTACTGATCAATATATATAAGCATTAGAATTTTATATTGTATCAATTAGTTTTAAAAAAATTATAAAATAGAAATTGTATAATTTTATTGAATATAGAATAAGGCAACCATATTGCTTCTGCTGTTGCTTCGTTGCTGACTCTTTAATTAGCTTTTATGGACCAACATTATCTTTAGTGCACCTTTATGAGATTGTATTATTATTATTTTTGTTTATTTTTTAAAGTTGATATCAATATTCCACTAAGCTGATTAATTTTAAGATATGATTTAACTGAACTAATTTTAAGAGGATCCATTTGGCTTCATAAAAAAAAATTTATTGATTATCAAGAAAATCGAGAAGGTTAACAAATCTAAGATGACCAGTCTAGTCTTATAAAAATTTTCATCTACCACTGCCCATTAAGAAAACTGAGAAGATGCCCTATTATTTCATTTCCTTGTGTTGTGATTTGGCAAAAGTCACCTCAGGCTTTTCACACGTTCGACCACATAATCATATATATATATATATATATATATATATATATATATATATATATATATATATATATATATATATATATATATATATATATATATATATATATATATATATAAATTAAAAAATTGAACAGACTATTTTTTCCGATTCACTGGGAATCAATATCATATTTGATTTGATAATTTTATCATGTTATCACCAACTCAACATATCCATAGGGCGTCTCTAATAGTCCTCAGGATTGGCTCAATTGCTAAATATATAAGATAATAATTATAATAGAGAATTTCATTATCTCTGTGGGTGCGGTTCATCGTACTTTAGATATTTATGATACACTCTCTCATTAGATTATTCACATTGGTTTTAACTCCTTTGATATTATAACACCCATCATCTCATCAAAAAGTATCAGATCTACATATCACATACACATTATATTAACACATTCATTCTTTCATATTTATTTTAACATTAATACTCTTTGTGAGATCCACATGTCACATATATATTATATTAAAAAATTCATTCTCTCGTGTATCTTTATTTTTTATTTTATATTAAATAAATATAATTTTAATTTTATTTATAAAATTTAAATGATTATTATTTAAAATAAATAATAATATTTTTAAATATATTTATAATGTAAAATAATTTTGAAACATCTACTATCGATTGAGTGGGGGAGGGATGGGGTGGTTGGGGGAATGGAGGATGCCCCCAACCTAATTAATTAGGATTTATTGGGACAGTCCCAATCGATTGAGGGCTCTCCCAATCGATCGAGATATTTCATCATTTGTTTTTAATATGTTTATTGCGTCAACATTTAAACATTGATACCGTATCGATGTTAATCTATTGCGTACGTTGATTGGGGCATTATAATATCCGATGCATATACGAATACATATATTCGTAATATAAGTCAGTGTGAGGAGACCGCTAACACTATTTATTTTTATTATTTATTTTTCACATGGCGCCTTTGGCTATGAGATTGGAGGGCAGATCCTCTGGCCCACTTTGTTTCCTATCCTGCCTGTCCCACTCTTCGGCGACGGTAGATGAGTAGTTCGATCGTCAATCTGACACCACCGGCAGGCTCCGACTGCCGCCCTGAACAAAATTATACTACCGGGGGCGGGGGGTACGGTGAACCCGTCGGGATGGACTCAATTGCAATATCGCCGGATTCACCGTCGAATCTGATGAGATTGCAATTAGTTCAGTGTTCTTCTAGGATATCATTTAATTCGGTACGACGATCAAAAACTATCGATGATGCTCGATCGACGATCGAAAAATTTATCAGTCATCACAAATATGGGATAGGCGGGACAGGGATCATCTGGACAGAGGATCCCGTCTGATGAGATTGTATTATTGCTGAGACATGCCAAACGGGAAGAGCATCATCTACTCTCGAATTAACTGCTCGTCATAAATAACGTCGCCCCATCCAAAATACCACATTGATCCACCGTGACGGAGAAGGCAGGTAGAAGAGCAATCGGAGATCGAGGAAGAAACGGCGATGTCGACCTCGCTCAAGTCCGCGGCTCTTCTAGAGCAGATGAAGGTCCATCTCGCCACCGACGCTGGAAAGCAAATCTCCAGCAAGATAAGCCTCGTCTACCAGCTCAACATCGCCCCAAAGGTCCTCCTTTTCCATAGTGGTTCCCATTTTCCTCAAACCCTAAAAAATTTTATTCCTTTCTCTTTCGCTCTGCAGAAGATTGGAGTGGATGAGGAGATCTACGTTGTCGATCTCAAGCAAGGAACGGTCACCGAAGGTCTCTCCTTTCCCTATTTTCCATCAATTTCGTCGTTGATGTATCATTCTAAAAATTGTGTTTTTTTTCCAATCACCCTTTTGAACAACGAGTTAGGCCCATATGATGGGAAGCCAGATGCTACCTTTTCTTTTACGGATAACGATTTCCTGTCCATTGCGACAGGGAAGATGAACCCGCAGATTGCATTCATCAGGTAATGTTCCGCCTTAAATTTATGTAAAGAAAAAGTGTTTTTGGGGTTTGATTACGGATTTTTTCTCTCTCTTGAATTACTACAGAGGAGCGATGAAGATTAAGGGAAGTTTAAGTGCAGCTCAAAAGTTCACACCTGATATCTTTCCCAAGCCATCAAAACTTTAAACCGGAAGCCTGGTGATGCTCCCTTTAGTGCAAACTAATATATGCTCATCGTTCTGCCTGTTCTAGTCTTTATAAAATAAAAGATAAAGGAAATCAAAATCAGCTAAAGGTTATGTAGCATCATTTCACTGAATGATACTCTTGTTATCTGTAGACATTGTTTTCATAAATGAAATAATTATTGTGTTGAGGTAGCCTATTCCTAGTTATTTATTTATTTGTTCAGAAATTACTTCCACAGTCTTTACCAACTTCCAAGGCCTATTTCTACTTCTATTGAGTTTCTCGTGTTGTAAATGTTGTATGATATGGTATTGTTGTTTAAATTGCACATTTGCCGCAGAACTTACCCTTGGAAGCCATCCAACATCGGCCATTTTACCAAATCACACCCTTTGTATTTTCTTTTTTTTCTGATAATCCAGATACACCCTTTGTATTTGATCTTTAACCAATCACACAATATTTGTTTTATACCAAATTACATCCCACATTGTACTTAATTTTCAAGCCCTCCCAAATGACAATGTAAACCGATTTACAAATCAATTTGCCAATCAATTTACACATGGATTTTGGAGGTAACTTAAACACCAAGGATAATATCTAAAAATTTTATTGCCATTCAAAAACCAATAGTGGAGCATGATTTGATCAAAACCAAACACAATGGGTATCTCGTTTGGTACAATGCCCCTTATACATTTGTCTTTTTTTTGCATAGATTTTACATACCTTTACTTGAGATCAGTTCTCAAGCTAAAAGACTTTGTGCTTCTGTTATTTATTATTGTTGGAGGAATACTAAATATATTTGCATTTCTCATTGTATTTGACTATTATTTTAATAAAAAGTAATGCAGGTCAATTTCATTTTCAGTTTTTTTCCAAGCAAGCTGGTGTTCTGTTTTTTTCTCTCCTCATCTATTGCCAGATTCAAAAATCTCAGCACCTAACCAAATCACTTGAACACTATATGTTGTGAAACTCATCTTCGTTTTTAGGATATATTATGAATCATTCATGTCAGTTTCCAACATTTTATCCTTCATTTTGTTTCAGTCAGTATCAAAGAAAAAGTTTCAGTTTGTTATTCTTTACCTTTGCATGAATGACTGAAGCCGTTTAAATTTTAAAGTTGAAAAATTGTTACCTAGAGAAGAAATAGGATACTGAACAGACTTAAGGATTTGTTAATTCTAATATGGTATCTTATAGATAAAGTTTACTTTGTTTTGCTGTCTAATAATCCTTGAGGAAATATGTATGGGACTACTAGGGTTTTTGTTTGTGTGTTTTTATTATCTTGATTTTTTTCCCATAAGCATTTAGTTTTCTATCTGTGGTGTTTGCTTTATCACCCTTAGCCCCTGTGGCTCCTGATTTAGGTTGCGAAACTGAGAGAAAACTATGAACATCTTAAGAATCAGCTGGATTGTTTGGTTCAGTAGATTCAGTCGTTATGTTATGTTCTGGTCCATTCATTATGTTGCAATGAAATCAATTCTGTTCCATTCATAATTACATAAAAAGAGTCGAAATAGTAGTTGTGGCATGTCTAGGTATAAAGTGTCTTCTTTTCTTACAATGAAAATTTCAAGTCAATTCCAGTAACATATGAAGGCCAAAGCCAGCTTAACGTAGTTATGTTATATAAAGCTCAATGGTAATGATGTATTCTTACTAACTGATGAAATAAGATTAGGCAAAAGGGTATACTGTATTATTAAAATCATCACAAACTACATTTTTAATTTTTTATGAAAAGGTCGCCCAAATAAAATCTTATATTAATGTTTCTTTTTTTTCCCTATAAAATCCTCATTGAACCAAATGATAAAAATAATTTCTCTAGTGTAATTCATTTTACCGATTCTTCACCTACGAACCTCTGGTTCTAGAGTCTCTACTCAATTGAGTTTGCCCTCGGGGTTATGGTGCAGCGATAAGATCACTAATTGTTAATCAGATCACGATTCGATCAGTAGTGCATTTACAGTAATTTTCTCATAGGACGCGAATCTGGACGCTGGGCTTCTAGACTGTCACACAACGCTTCCGATTTACTTGGTGACTATGGAAACTTCTTAGACGATCATCATTCAATTTATTTGATTCATCAATTTTTTTTTCTACTCAATTGAGTTCTCCATTCTTAATTGTTCTTGAAGGCACCTCTCACGTGCCATTGATCTTGCTTGGTCATAGGTTTAGTCTATTGCGAGAAACGCCTGATCAAACCCTTCTACTCCATGGGCCTCATCTTCCTTGCTTGTTCATCGAGTAAGGTTTTTAGAAGGTTCTTCTCTCCCTTTGTCGAGCTTTCCTAATAGTCCAATGTGGTTTCCGATCTTAAATTGCTTAACAAATTCAAACTATTTGAAATTGTTTAGTATTTTTTCCCCCCAAAACAGATTGGTTTTATGAAATTGGTTCGATAAGGTTATTACGGAGAAAACCATGTGTTGAGATTGGATTCGAAAGCCATTTTGATGAAAATAAAATAGTGCCCCTTTAATTAAAAATAATTTTGATGAGTCAAAGACATGAATTTTACAAAAACAAAAGTCCCTTATTTTTTTTCTAAAATTTTAAAAAGTGACGTTATTATTTATTTTTGAATAAATTAATGCCATCTTTTATAACAATAATTCAAACGTGAGGATTTTTCTGAAAGATGAAGGGATCTTTGGATCAAAAGGGCAATATCTTACTTTCCTCCTAATCTTTCATTTCCTTCGAGCCATTATCTTTCTTAATCTTTCGAAACAAAATTACCGGCAGCGAGGAGGAGAAAATAAGGTAACTTTACCTCAATTGTTTTTGTTGTCTTCTTATTTCAAGTGTTCGCAAATTATCTTTCAATTAATTCATTTTTTTTTAATTTTAAAGAATTCACACGCCAATGTTAAATTATGTTTCAACTCCTATAAATTTTGCATAGATGATTATACTTATGAAACTATATTGAACATCGTAAAATTATTGCACTAAAATTCTTTTTTTTTGGTTAAATTATCTAAATATTTTTTTAGATTTATATTTCATCACTTGAAAATTCATCAACTTCATCATATTCCCAGCAAAACACGACCCATTCATTTTCTATAACCCTGAGAATCCTCCCATATTCCATGACAAAGGTCTACAAATATAAGATGCAAAATATGGAGAAATAGGAAAACATGACAAAGTTCTATCGCTTCCTACTCGCAAACACTTCAACATTGCTTAATGAAAGAGTGTTTGTCATGTCGGACACTAATCTTCTCGGTACACCAATGCAATTTGCCATCCTAACACCTTGTTTGGTTTGTGAACCCAAAGAACCCAAAACACTTAAAAAGAGACGGCAGAGCAATTTGACCATATGAACAGAATACATGTTAACACAGCAGCACCTCTTGAATCTGTAAAAGAGTGCATCTATTTACCATTTTAGTTCTTTCACTTAATTCCTAAGAGATTCATCTGCAACATTTCCAATTCTTTGAAGGCATATCTTACATTATTATGACTTGTTGTACGACCAAGACTTCTGATTCTTAAACTTGTTCATTCCTACTTGATTCCCAACCATCCTTGCATTGCTCCAAAAATTTAAAGTGGCCTTTCATGTTTCTACTCAAACTCACAAGTGCTATAATGTTTCAAAAGATTACAGCCATTCAGTATCAAACATATGATGCCATGCCAACCCACAAAATTCAAAACGTATTCAATCATTTCATCCATGGGCAGTGGTTCCTTTCCCTTTTATAAAAAATATATTAGGAGACTTCATTTGACGACCGTGCAACATTCCACAGAACATATCAAAGAGTAACTACTACTCAAACAAGGAAAAATTACTGCATGTTCATAAAGGAAAAATACAAGAATAACAATTATCTAACATAATAAGCCACAAATCTGTGAGCTTTTAGCTCAAATGATATGCAAAATCAAGATCATGATCCAGTGAATTGTTGTTATCTTCATGCATATTGACATGCAAAACAAGATCATGGTTGTTCAAATTCTTATATTCATGCTTTTTGACATAAATGATACCTTTAGAGTTTGACAAAGGAGAAGCATTACCTCCCTGAAGTTCAGAATCAGAAGCATTTGTGTTTCAAGCTTGCGTAGAGTTCACTCAGATCTGGATACCTGTCCTTATAGTAAAGGATGTACTTCTCTACGAATTTGGTTTCGGAAGTATTCATGTATGTTGCCGCTTTGTAATCACTTTCACAGCGTCCCCTAGACTTCAAGGCTGCCAAGATCATATGTCTCGGAATCAACCTTTTCTCCAAGCTCATTGTCAATAGTACTGGACGTGCAGCGATGTAAGAAGAAGAATATCCAGCTTCATTTATCAAAAACTCCATATTTCTTTGCAAAGTCTTCAAAGACCTTCCTGCCATAGCAGGATGCTTTTGGAATGCTGCAACAACATCGTCCTCCAACCACCCAAAGCTCCGGAACAACTCCATTTGCATCTTGAATTTCTTTGGATGGACCAGGAAGAGTGCACTCAGAGTGCAATGAAACTTCTCCGATGTTCGTGGCACTCCCAAGTCCTCCACGCGACTGATCAACGACTTCAAGGTATCAGCTTTCTGCGTTATGAACGTTGGGCGAAAGTGCAAGATAGAGTTGAGCTTTTGGCCGTCCAAGCCGCATTCCCGAAGCATCTCAAGGTTGGGCTGGATCCTCTTCTTGATGCTGTGCCCAAGAACCCAATAGCTCCTCCTGAACAACTTCACCAGCGTATCATTGGATCCGAGAAGGTCTTGCCAAAATTTGATCTTAGGCACAATGCGTTCGTGTTTGATTTTGATGGCGGCACGATTCGATCGGACGAGATGGACGACGTCGGATGGGGAGAAACCCAGATCTTCGAAAGCTCGGAACTTTGGGGCAAGTGTCTTCTCAACGTCCAAAAGAAGACATTTGGGGAAGTAATGCAGGATCTTTTTTATAGATGCTCCATCGAAGCCGTAACTTTTGAGGAAAGCAAGAACGGAGTCGGGTTGCTGCCGGGATTGGATGCCCTTGAGAAGCTTCGAGGCCTCGGTGGCCTTCTCCTGGCCGAACCCACATGAGTCGACGAGGTATTGGGCCATGAACATGTGCTTCCCAGTGGTGGATGCGGCGGCGGTGGTGGCGGAGGCCGAGTAAGGTAAGACGGCAAAGAGGAGGGTAGCATCGTGGGGAAGAGGAGAACGAGTGGAAGACAAGGTTTTGCAGAGGAAGGAGGAGTAAAGTAGCCTCTTCATCGATCTATCTATCCTCCTATGGAGATTCTGATTTGATCTTCTACCGAAACCCTAGCGGCTGGAGTCGAGGGTTGGAGATAATTGAATTCGCCGGATAAAGAAAGTTAATTAAAATTACATTTCACCTCTCAAAGTTTAGATATTTCAAAAATACCCTTAATAGGTTTTTGAGATAGTCAAAATGCCCATCTTCGTGAAAAAAATCAATGAAAATCTTAATAAATGATATGACATTTTGAATGCACACATTTGATTATCGTCCGAACACTATCAACGGTCTTTGACCGTCGTTCCGAATCAAACTATACCCTAGGGTCATGGTAAATCCGTCAGAGATCGCTGCATATAAAATGTCACGTTATTCACTGAAATTTCTTTGAGATTTTTCACTGAGCATTTCATTTTCCATGCCCATAATAGTTTGAATGCACTTTCGTTATGCTCCAATCTCTTTCTTTTAAAAATTTAAAGTGATGGGGTTGAGCATCCCATGGTTGACACGTGAACTGAAGAAGCTATGTGTCAAGACCCACCAAGTTTGAACGACTCTCTCAGACTCCCGAGACCTCCTCGAGAAGATAGACTCCCGAGACCACCTCGGGCGAGCTTACTCTTGAGACCTTCTCGGGAGGATGGGTCCCCGAGGTCACCTCGGGAAGACAGACGCCTCAGGTCCCCTCAAGAGGACAGGTCCCCGAGATCATCTCGGAAAGATAGACGCTCGGGACCCTCCCAGTCTAAAAGACTCCGAGATCACCTCGGGGGAGCGGAGCCCAAGGATCATCCTATCCGATGGCCCAACCTCAAGTAACCGTCCCCTTTTTGCGGATCTGCGGATAATTATCACTGATAATTATTAGATACTCATGACCCATAATATACGACCATTAAGGTCTTAATTATCGCAACAACTTGGATTTAATTACTGCAAAGGTTGTTACAAGAGTTATCCAGTAACCGACGATTGAGGGGACGTGGAGAAGAACGTGGGGACACGTGTGACCGCCGTCTCAGGTATATAAGGTACTCCAATCCCCCAGGTAAAGGGGTTATGCTCATTTTACTCATACTTCTCCTTAGTTCTTTTCTGCCATATACTCGAGTGTTGACTTGAGCGTCGGAGTAGACTCCGCCGAAAAACCTCCGGTGTATTCTTATTAACGCTCGTGTTAATCTCGCAGGGTGAGAGCTCCTTCTCTTTCGTCATCATCCTCGTGAGCTGGACTCTGGTGACTGGCCGTCCGCGTCGATTCCTTTCGGAACATAATGATTATAAAATAGCTGCCACGAGCGATTCGTTGGCTAACAATGACCTCTCGATCAGGTAGAGCTCGCGGCTGTGTGGTCATCATCATTTGTAACTCGCAAGCTCATGACTATCATGATTCATAGTCGGATCATGAGCTATGATTATTCCAAAATTCATAATTATTAACCGTTCTAAAATTAATAATTTTCAACAAAATTCTGCGGGAGACAGACAAATGTGTTCCTTAGTTTTAAGTGAAAAAAAGTATCCCTTTGATCCTTAAATTGATTTAGAATTCATTTACAGATTATTTTAGGATAGATTAATGGAAAAAGTTATCTCGACTCTTGTATATATATATTTTTGTTTTTATCTCCACTTTATAGTAAATAAGAGCATAAATGATGAATGCCTTAATAACGTTTAGAAAAGTGTTGGAGAGCCCTAGCCAGAGAAAGAAAACTATAAGTAAAGGGAACCCTAACAAATATGATCTACAACCAAATAATTTGTGATTTTGAGATAAATCATGCATGGAGTTCGTATAAGTAAAGGGAACCCTAACAAATATGATATACAACCAAATAATTTGTGATTTTGAGATAAATCATGCATGGAGTTCCTGATTATTGATGGCCTATTTTCCTGTTGAATGGAAAAGAGTGAGAAAAGAGACTTCATTATAAATAAGACTTTAGTCTCATATTAAGAGTTTCAAGATATATTAAATAGTTTATATTGATTCATAAACATATTAATTGTAAACAAATATATGGAGATTCTCTTTCACGTGTAAGTACGCAGGGGTATAAATCCAAAGTCGGAATTTATACCGAACCAAGTTAACTCGTGTGCGAGCATAACCTACACGTGTCGAATGCTGGACCGATTGAGACAATATTTGCCCAAAAATGTAATAGAAATATTAATCCAGAGTTAATGGGGATTTGTAACCTCTTGGCAAAAATAGCCAATCAGTAATAGTACATGGTTGTCATTAACGCAGCCTTAAATGGGAAGGCTATGAGTAAGAGAACAAACAAGAGATAGATGCAGAAGAAAAGAAGAGAACTTCCGTCCACCTTTGTTCCACAAGACTTCTCTCCATCATGTAACTCTCACTCGGCATAGCAATCAACCTCTCGGGCCCTGTATTGACATGCACCGGTCCTATAGGATCAATTCCCCAACTTGTGAGCTCGGATAGCCTGACATGCCAACACCAGTTAGAGCTTGGGTTGACTTGCCGGCACAACTCTTCCGACGCTTAAGTCAGTCAATAGTAATGCAGGAATCAAGAAAGAAGAATAACGAAAGAGAAAGAGAGTGGAGAAGAGTCACATCCGCTTGCGAGAGTAAGAAAACAAACATACCTCGAAGCTCCCATCTAGAGTGCTTATATAGCTTATTAGAATGGAATCTCGACATCATCTTCCTTCGCACCTTTTTACCTTTTCCCGCTTGAGTCAGTGTCAATGTAATGATGTAGTTTTTAACAATCTGTTATAGTATCTCCAATCAACAATTATCTCCCCGAGGCTATAGTGCAGCAGAAGGGCGACTAGTTGTCTTCCCAAGTATTCATGGTTCGATCTCAGCTACGACGTATTTTATAGGATTTTTTCCTCCAAATGAAATGCTAGGTTTTTAGACCGCCTGTCGTGAGCACTTCTGAATTTCGGCGGCTAGTGGAAAATTTCTGTGAGATCGGACCAGTCATCTAAGATTCGACGTTATCCAACTTCGTTAATTATTTTTTTCCAATCAGCAACTGCCATGTAGGATGAAGAAGGAAGCAAGAGAACCACCTCTGACACCCACTTCATAACAGCTATATGCTAAGTGCCACGTGGTAGATAAAAAATCGAGGTAACTTCCCATGGCATTCCATTCGTGCTCTCCATTCAATGATTGCCATGTATCATTAGTCATAAGCTTCCATCTCTTTGACATTTGGCAGGAAACTCCTCTAGTATGGCTCACGTTCCATATAGCTTAGAGGAGTTTATTTGGATCATTCGGGAGAACTTTTCTAGATTATTCCAAGAAAACTTCTAATATCGCACGGAGGCACTTGTTCATATTGCTAATAAAGTTTCACTAGATTGCTCGGAGAATCCTATTAGTATTGCTCAGAAGTAAAAGAGATTATATAATATAATAATATAATAAATTTATATTATTATATTATTAGATATTTTTTTTATTAATCTATTAATTGACAGATTCTTTATAAATCTGTTAATTAATTAAACATTTTCCTTATTAATCTGTTAATTGACAGATTCTTTATAAATCTGTTAATTAACAGTTTCGTTATTAATTTTTCATTTGACTAGGTCTCCTAAGGTCCCTATAAATTGTGTATCTCATGGACAAGTTTTTTTCAATCAAGAAAGTTATTTTGTTATCTCTTTTTTTCTCTCTACCTCTCTTCTCTCTCTATTTCTTTTACTCTAATATGGTATCAGAGCCATAGCTCCTCATACCTTACGTGTCGCTATTTTTATGCAACGTCTTTCTTCTTCTTCATGTGACACTTGCTATCACCAATTTTTTTTTCGTCATCCTCGTTCCTCGTTTTTATCACCCGCCAACTCATGACGGGAAAGTAGGGGAAAAGAGGAATAGTCTCCGTGCCTTTTGGCCCAAGCTACAAGAATTTTTGATTCTTTATTATTATTTTGATGTCGAATGTTCAGAGATGTCAAATTTGTCTCCAATTTGGACACACTGGTATTCAATGTCCTAAAAGACTTGACAAAACCTTCATCGGTGGTCCTTCAGCTTTAAGAAGATGTCAAATTTGTCTCCAAATTGGACATACTGGTATTCAATGTCCTAAAAGACTCGACAGAACCTTCATCGGTAGCCCTTCAGCTTTAAGAAGATCATTAACTTCACAAGTCCGTCCTAAAGTTCTCTCATCTGTGCCTACTCATGGCAAACCTTCAAAATTTTTATCTACTGAATCGTATATTGACACTGGAGCAACTCATCATGTCACATCAGACTACAATATCTTTACAGAAGTACTACCATACACTGGTTCGGATACGGTACAAGTAGGTGATGGCTCAGGTTTGCATATTACTAATCTTGGAAATACATACATTCATTTATCTAATCGTACTTTTCACATGCGTAACATCTTTCATGTTCCATCCATTACTAAAAATTAACTCTCCTATACCATCAGAATCACCTCAAGTTACTGCTCCAATCTTAGAAGTCTCACCAGCCAACGATAATATGCTCTCTAGCCCTGGATCCTCGAATAATTCAAGTCCGGCAACAAACTCACCCGCCAACAATAATATGCTCTCTAGCCCTGGATCCTCGAATACTTCAAGTCCGGCAACAAACTCACCATGCCAACCCACTTCCTCATCACCATCAACAAGTGATTCAGATGATAATGCTCCTCGTCGCATGCTTCCCTTGAGTGACATATATGCACGATGTCCACCAATGGCTACTCGATATCCTTTTCCTCGAGCTCTAGTGGTTTCCTCAAAAACTATTGAACCAACTTGCTTTACACAGGCAAACAAGGATCCAAATTGGCGTAATGCAATGGCTACAGAATTTGATGCACTTCTTCGCAATGGAACATGGAGCCTAGTTCCGCGCACTCCATCTATGAATGTTGTGGGCTCAAAATGGATATTCCTTCTTAAGCATCGAGTTGATGGTTCTCTTGAACGGTATAAAGCTCGCCTTGTAGCCAAAGGATTTAGTCAACAACCAGGTATTGACTTCAATGATACCTTCAGCCCAGTCATCAAAATTACATCTGTCAGATTATTGTTATCAATAGCTATTAGTTCTAATTGGTTTATCCGACAATTAGACATTTCTAATGCATTTCTTCATGGTATTGTTGAGGAAACGATTTTTATGGAGCAACCACCTGGGTTTATTCATCCACAATTTCCATCTCATGTTTGTCATCTCAAGAAATCTTTATATGGTCTTCAGCAAGCTCCTTGTGCATGGTTTCATCGATTATCTAAATGGTTACAAGCTCAAGGTTTTTCTGGATCAAAAACTGACTCCTCTCTATTCTACAGACATAATGATAGATCTATGATATTTTTTCTTATTTATGTGGATGACATTCTATTAACTCGTAATGATCAAAAGGACATCTCAAATTTATTAAGCCTTCTCAATCAGGAATTTCCTATTCGAGATTTAGGAAATGCTCATTTTTTTCTTGGTATTGAACTTATTCCACATGATGAAGGTTATATCCTCCCTCAGAGCAAATATATTACTGGGCTTCTTCAAAGAGCTAAAATGGATGGAGCACGTCCGATCTCTACACCTATTGCTCCAAATAATGTCTCTACACCTTCTTCCTCTTCAGTGATGGCTGATCCCCAAGTTTATAGAAGTATTGTTGGAGCTTTACAGTATGTTACTATTACGCGCCCTGATATTACATTTGCAGTAAATCGTGTTTGTCAGTTCATGCATACTCCTACTGAACAAAATTGGGAAGGTGTGAAGAGAATACTTCGTTATCTCAAAGGCACTATTTTACATGGTCTTCTTTTATATCGACACTCATCTCGAGATTTACATGCTTATAGCGATGCGGATTGGGCTAGTTCTCCTGAAGATAGACGATCTACTAGTGGATATGTAATATTTCTTGGACGAAATCTTATTTCTTGGAATTCGAAAAAGCAACCTACAGTATCTCGTTCAAGCACTGAATCTGAATATAAAGCTATAGCCAATGCAACGTCAGAAATTATTTGGCTTCAATCCCTTCTTTCGGAACTTCATCTTGCATCAGATATTGCACCAAAAATTTGGTGTGATAATATTGGAGCAACATATCTTACATCAAATCTAGTATTTCATGCTCGTACAAAACATGTTGAAATTGATTATCATTTTGTTCGAGAGCGCATGGCAAACAAACAATTATCTGTTTCTTATATCTCTGCAGAAGATCAAATTGCTGATATCTTTACCAAGCCATTATCCAAACAACGATTTAGTAAATTATCATGCAAACTCAACGTCCGAGATCTCCCGTTAAGTTTGTCGGGGGGTAAAAGAGATTATATAATATAATAATATAATAAATTTATATTATTATATTATTAGATATTTTTCTTATTAATCTATTAATTGACAGATTCTTTATAAATCTGTTAATTAATTAGATATTTTCCTTATTAATCTGTTAATTGACAGATTCTTTATAAATCTGTTAATTAACAGTTTCGTTATTAATTTTTCATTTGACTAGGTCTCCTAAGGTCCCTATAAATTGTGTATCTCATGGACAAGTTTTTTTCAATCAAGAAAGTTATTTTGTTATCTCTTTCTTTCTCTCTACCTCTCTTCTCTCTCTACTTTTACTCTAATAAGAAGATCATATTCATATCGCTCAGCAAATCACCTTCATATTGCTCGGAGGATCATATTCCCATTATTCAGAGGATTATATTCCCATTACTCTGAGGATTATATTCCCATTCTCAAAGAGTCATATTCTCATTGCTCGGAGGATCGTACTTCCATTGCTCAGAGGATCATGTTCCCCTTATTTGGAGAGTCATGTTCCCGTTACTCGGAGAGTCATATTCTTGTTACTTAGATGATCATATTCCTATTGCTTAGAATATCATATTCTCATTGCTCGGAGGCAATTAGTAATGTCGGTCAGCGAACTTTTAGCATTATCATCCCACAAAGCTTCCATATTATTGCTTTGAAAGAAACCTCCATAAACATTATTCTACATAACTTGTAATTATGCCTAACAGTATTTATTTCGCTCTCAACAATATTATCCGAGAAAACCTCGCTATTCTGCTATATTGCTAGCGGTAAATCTTACTACTATCAAATGCCCCTCATTCAAGTTAGACTGAAGAGCAAAGTTGAGTAAAGTCTAATTTATATGTGTGTTCTAAGATGAAATTTTTCAAAGAAAGAGAAGGAAAAATAAAAAAACCCCAACTACCATAAGATGTTTCACCTTAAGTAGACTGAAGAGGAAAGTCAAATGAAGTCTAATTTAGATATGAAATATGTTTTTCCTATGCCACTTATTTGGTTAATTCATCTAGTTGATCAGTAAATGGCTTGAATCCTACTTCAAGATATACTTCTGTAACGTTGAGATCCCTGGCTATGTGACATAACTCATAGAAATTGTTAAAGTTGGTGAGTTCTCACATTAAGGGGGAATAAGGAAGATTTGATACACTATGTAATGATGTTATACGGTAAATGATTGTAGCACATTTCATACATGTTATGACATATAAAAAATTAATCAATAGAACCCGAATAAGATAAATCACTGGGTATTAAAATAAGATCTTCATTTCCAATAAGTCAATTGTTGATGCAATGCTAGAGAGCAGTGATGGTGAGTAATAGCTTGAAAGTTGTTACCAAGAGTAGCTTAGGAACTGTTAGAATAATAATACCTAGTGTATTGGTCATTATTAACGTCTGAAGACACTAGCTACCTAACACTTAGGCAGTTATATAGATGCTCGGAAGCATGAATTAGTACTGAAACTGTCAAAATAGTAGTACTTGACGCATCGGTCGTTATTAAGGCCCGGAGGCACTAGCTATTGAGGAATGGATTGTTGGAACTCGGATGGCTAGAGAGAGAGGGGGTGAATATAGCCAGACACTTAAACTTTGACGCTTTTGAAATTCTGCACCTCAAATGTTAGTAGCACAGCGGAAGCTAAAGAAAACAGAGTATGCAGAAATGAAAACCCTAAGCTAAGAGCAAACACAAGAACGCTAACAAGAGGATTTACAAGGTTCGGGGATAACTTGCCCCTACTCCTTAGCGTGCCCTTAAGGTGGGCGATCCCTTGATCGTCGGCAGATCAAGCCCCAGAAGATCTGGATAGTAAGCAACCTCCTTCTCGGTGGAGAAACCTCTCCACAACGTTTCAATCAAAGATAAAGTTTTAAGCACAATGAAACACAAGAAAGATCTTACAGAGCACTTAGGACAGCAAGAACTCAGACAAACTTCTCCTGAGCTCCACTCAGCGCAGATCTCATGCAAGAATCCCCTTCTTCGTGTCATCTCGCTGATGGACTCGCCAAGCTTTCTGACTCTTCTTCCCAAAGCTCAAGTAACAGATGGTTGCTTCAAAGATCGCAGTTGCTTGCTCAAGATGATGGAACAACAGATCGCACAAGCAAAGTGTAGAGAACTGATCGCACGTCTGCAGTATAGCTGTTAGAGTAAGAGTTGTGTAGACTTGTTCGCCACCAAGCGCTTAAGTCTCTTCCACTCAGCTCCAGGTCACCACCTCACTGCAGCCTCCACCTGCTCACCTGCAACACCCAGCTACCACTAAGCTCTTCCTGGACTCCCTGAGCTTCCCTCAGGCAAGCTCCAGTCAGCAGCTCCAGCCGTTGCAACCTGAGATGGCAAATGGACAAACCTACTCTAAGGAAAGGCCTCTATTGACTCTCCCTGAGTGTTTGAATTCATCCCTGTCACCTGCAGCTTAATTAGACCATTAGCACAGCAAATCAGCAGAGAATCATGCATCAGAGATTAAGAGCAGGGAAATCAGATGTGTTCAGACATGTTCAGAGCATCTGACAGTGCATTTTGAATTAAAGTGATCGGTCACCGGACCGATCCAGGGCTCGTGGATCGGTCACTAGACCGATCCACCGCTTTGCTGGGGCTCCCAGCTTTCGCGGCCAATCGGGCCCTGATCGGTCACCAGACCGATCAGGCTCCTCTCTGACCGATCAGGCTCCAGCCTGATCGTTTATAAGACGAAGTCCGCGACACGTGATCGTTCACCAGAACGATCTGAACAGTGATCCAGATCGGTCACCAGACTGATCAAGAGCAGATCAGTAAGGTTCCCAAAACCTACTAGATGCTCCCTGATCGGTCACCAGACCATTCAGGAGCATAGCAGCAGGGGAACTCAACCCACTGTGGGCTCCCTGATCGGTCACCAAACCGATCAGGAGCAGAGCAGTGAGTGAACTGCTGCTTGCTCCCTGATCGGTCACCAGACCGATCAGGAGCCGAACAGTAGGTCTCCAACCTCACTGTGTGCTCCCTGATCGGTCACCAGACCGATCAGTCATCTTTGGATCGGTCACCAGCCCGATCGACGAAGGAGCACCGTGCCAACTTCCCTGACTAGACCGATCCAGGGGCTCCAACCTAGCCCTCAAGCTAGGATTTCACCCAACCTAGCCCTCCAAGCTAGGACCTGACCCTCTAAGTCAGGATTTCATCCAACGTAGCCCTCCAAGCTAGGACCTGACCCTCCAAGTCAGGACTTTTTCACCTAGCCCTCCAAGCTAGGACTTTTCACCTAACCCTCCAAGTTAGGACTTTTCACCTAACCCTCCAAGTTGGGACTTTTCACCTAACCCTCCAAGTTAGGACTTTTCACCTAACCCTCTAGGCTAGGACTTTTTACCCAACCCTCCAAGTTAGGATTTCTTCACACCTAGCCCTCCAAGCTAGGGTTTTTCACACCTAACCCTCCAGGTTAGGACTTTTCCACACCTAGCCCTCCAAGCTAGGATTTTTCACACATAACCCTCTAGGTTAGGACTTTTTGACACCTAGCCCTCCAAGCTAGGATTTTTCACACCTAACCCTCTAGGTTAGGACTTTTCCAATCACTCCGTGCCTAATCCCCGATCAGGACTTAATCATAATCATAATCATCAACCTAAACTAAAATCGATGTCAACACCAAAACAACAATCAGGGTCAGACTGCATCAACAATCTCCCCCTTTTTGTTGTTTGACAACCCGATTTTAAGTTTAGGGATTCTAAATTAATTTTCCCAAATTTCAGAATCATAGGGGAATCAGGATCCTCCCCCTACAATATAATCATTCTAATCTTAACCAACCACACTCTCCCCCTTTGTCGAACATCGAAAAGGGTCTAGAGGGACTGTTAAGTTTAAACATACTCCCCCTCAACCCTAGGGGTATCCCAAAACAACCAAAGATATGAAAAGTTTGAGGGTATATGAAAACATATGACAAAGATAAGGCATGGAAAAACAAGCATATGCATCATATGAACATGGCATCATAAGCATAATCATAGCAACGCATAATATCAGATGAATGAAGCATAAGCAAAATCTAGTCATAGAAGTAAGGCATAAAACATAGCCTGAAAAGTCAAGTGCATCATACATCAAAACCAGACAACGAATTAGATGCATATCAATGCATCAAAGTCAAGGCAAATGCGGCACAGGGCCATAAAAGTCAAGTCATGAGGCATACAACCCGAAAGTCATACAATCCAAACAATCAGATAGTCAAATCACAAGCAGATGCAGAGTATATCAATCATCGGGGGGGGGGGGGTCATCATGCATAGGGTCATCCATCATAGCATCATCAGGAACAATAGACCCAGGTGCAGTACTGTCGGAGGGCACATCTCCAGGAAATGTGTGTCGGTGTCACTCATCATACCACGTCTGCTGCAGCGTACGGACCCTGGAGACATCAGACTCCACCGTGGTCAGTCTGCAATCGAAGGATCGGAACTCCGGGTGGATCTCCTCTCGATAGAGCTCTCGTAAATGAAGATCATGCTGGATCATCCGATCCAGCTCGGAAATCTGCCAGCGCAGATCTGGCTCGGGCTCATAGTCGTAATCAGCAGCAGCAGCAGGAGCCTCCTGATGTGCAGCAGCATCTGCTGGTGCCTGAAAGTGTGGACCTCCCCCAGGTAGATCACCAAGACCTCTCCCGTCCTTCCAAACCAGTGCCCGATCGTGATCTCGAATAATGATACCAGACTTGGCGAATGCTCCCCTACCAAGTCGGCAATCTTGTCTAACCATGGGCACTGTCCGGCCCTTGGTTACATCAACTCCCACTGACATAAGCCAGTCGGTGATGACGTGACCAAATGACATGTAGACAGTGCGTCGGCTCGGCTCTCTATAGGATAAGATGGATTGAAAAATGCTCTCCATGATGTCAAAGTCCATGCGGCGGTGCATACCATAGAGCATCAGGCAATGATAAGGTCGGATCTCGATCAAGGGTTTGGAAGTGATCGGCAAGATGCAATTGGTGATTATCTTGAAGAGAATGTAATTAACAGGGGACAGACGGAGGGCCGCAAAGGTCGGAAAGTCGGGCCCTAACTCGTCAAGATCAACTGGTCATGAATGTCCAAAGAAATGATGATAGATGCTGTCGGGGTGACGTCCGCAAAAGGAGCCAACAAAGGGTCAGGGAGCTCAGGATAGATAGAATATAAGTTAGGCGATCGATGACCGCCCAGATACTCCGCCAGGATCTCATAAGAAAAATCCAGATTTCTCCTGGCTACGAGTAGTGAATTCAAAGCCCCCTTGAGGTCCTTGCTGAAGTTTGTTGTAAAACTCGGAAACAAGGTCATAGTTTATCGTCCGCTCCAGGGAGAGGAGAAAGCCAAGGTTGTAGAAGATGACTATCTCCATGATGGAGGGACAGTGCTCGGATAAGAAGGGAACATCAATTGATCGGCAGGAGAGCAACTTGAAGGTTCTGGACTGAAAGGCCTTCTCACAGGCAGCATTGGGGAAATGAGAACTTGAAGAAGGCTGAGGCCTTCGGGAGGTCGCGGAAGAAGAAGGGCCTTTGCCCTTTGCGCTTCCCTCCACGGGTTCTTTTCCCTTAGATGACTTTCTAAAGGTTTGAAGAATTGATCATGACAACAAATTAAACCAAATGAAGTGAATCAAGTGAACATAATCATGACACAAGATCAATAGAGGATTGGTCACGGTATAGAATAATCAAGTGAACATCAAGGTAAGACATTGAGCATAAGATTTATCAGTGTAATATAAGATGGGAACAATAATCAAATGAAAGAAAGATTTGATCATATGTAGGTCACGACACACACGACACACACACCCAAAGGAAACCCCAAGAACAAAAATCACGGTTAGTTCACCACATATTATGACATTTGAAGGAATCAACAAGGTGAGGTAGGGGAATCTTACTTAGGTGTCATTCTTTTGTCTGTTGAGTTTGAGAGAGATCAACCGGCTGAGTTGCGCAGAGGGGCACACACAAGTGATGCTTCACGAGAAATAAGAGCAGAAGACGAACTCCTAGCAGTGCAGAAGAAGAACAATCTCACGCACAGCAGGGAGAAGATCGAAGACACCACGCGCAGGAGGAGAAAACGCAGGAGGAGCTCACGCAGGAAGAGAGGGATCTCACGCGCAAGAGAGGTTTCGTCAGCGCAAGGGCTCGAGAAGATAGGGTTTTCGCAAAGTTATTGGGTTGGTGGATCGGTCCACCAACCGAAATTTAATGTGATCGAATGGATCACTGTTCGATCTGGGAGCGCCCAGACCGATCAGGCTCCGGCTTGATCGGACTGGCCTAGTCCTGATCGGTCGGGTGACCGATCAGGCAGGCTCCTGATCAATCGGCTGATCGATTAGGAAGCGAACAGTAGGTTCGGGAGGCTTACTGTGACCCTCCTGATCGGTCTGTGGACCGATCACCACAGGGCGCCAGATCGATCTGGCGACCGATCCAGGCCAACATAGTGGGTTTTGACAATTTTTCGCGAAGGAGCTGGATCGGTCCGTTGGACCGATCAGACATACTCCTGATCAGTCCGGTGACCGATCAGGCTCCTTGAAAATTTCCTAATACGATCTGAAACTTTCAGTTTCAGACTTCCCTTCGATTTCTGATAAGATCTGATGAAGTTTATCGATCTTGGTAGTTGTCTCTTGACAAAAATTGATCCCTGAACAAGGATCAAATGTCCTTATGGTTTTAACAATCACTTCGCTCCACTCAAGTGGAGTCAAACTCAATCAACAAACATTCAAGCAAATTCAAGCAAGTTTGTATCAAATCCAAGTCTCCAATCAAGTTTCCTTGATTGGAATGTCCAAGTATGATCATGGAGCCAAGTACACATATGATATGCATTGGTTTTCCCCATACTTGGTCACCAAAGTGATTTTTATCTCGTCAACCAAATTTCTCAAGGGATGCAATGACATTTCGAGAAATTTAGTTGATCCTTGCATCTCACCCCATTTCTAGCAAACAAAAACGTTTTGTTGAACCTTATAGTTTGTGTGAGATGTCCTCAAGTTACCCAATTGTTTTCCCCAACAATTTCGAAATGATCATAAAGGGTTTTAATGTAATTCAATCCTATGAAGCACGACACATTCCCAACTCCCTTCTTAAGAAACTAAATTCATTCTCGGGGAGTGGTTTAGTGAAAATGTCTGCTAGATTTGATTTGGACTCTACATATGAGAGTACAACATCTCCTCTAGCAACATGATCCCTAATTAAGTGGTGACGCACTTCAATATGCTTAGTTCTAGAATGATGGACTGGATTCTTTGATAGGTTAATTGTGCTTATGTTGTCACATAACACATGCACACCTTTGTAGCTTAATCCATAGTCCTCTAGAGTATGAATCATCCACAACAATTGTGATATACTCTCTCCCATGACAATATATTCTGCCTCGGTCGTGGAGAGAGCAACACAATGTTGCTTCCGACTTGACCAACTAACTAAAGATGATCTTAAGAATTGGCAACCCCCACTTGTGCTTTTCCGATCCAACTTGCATCCAACATAGTCGGAATCGGTGTAGCCGATTAGGTCAAATGATTCGGTATGGGGGTACCAAAGACCAACTCCAATTGTGCCTTTAAGATATCTCAAAATTCGTTTAACAGCAATTAAGTGAGATTCCTTGGCACAAACTTGATACCTAGCGCAAATACCCACAGCAAAGAGTATATCAGGTCGACTAGCTGTGAGGTATAGCAGACTACCTATCATACTTCGATATTGAGTCAAATCCACAGGTTTACCATTCTCATCATTGTCTAATCTTGTGTTTGTAGCCATGGGAGTGGTTACCTCTTTTGAATCACTCATATTGAATTTTCGAAGCATTTCTTGTGTGTATTTCGATTGGTGCACATGGATACCATCACGAGTTTGCTTGATTTCAAGTCCAAGGAAGAAAGTCAACTCTCCCACTAGACTCATT
The DNA here is from genome assembly GCA_024364735.1 of Boesenbergia rotunda. Taxonomy (NCBI): domain Eukaryota; kingdom Viridiplantae; phylum Streptophyta; class Magnoliopsida; order Zingiberales; family Zingiberaceae; genus Boesenbergia; species Boesenbergia rotunda. Next base: position 253,127 of record JAGFNQ010002634.1, on the reverse strand, counting down.
TCAAATTCACTCTCCATGTGTCCAATGAACACATTTAAATAGCCCTTGTTGTTTGAGCCACAAATTATGCCATCGACATAAACTTGGGCTACAAATATATCATCACCATCCCTCCGTAGAAATAGTGTAGGGTCTATTTGGCCTCTTACAAAACCTTTCTCAATTAAAAATGTTGACAACCGCTCGTAGCAAGCTCGGGGTGCTTGTTTAAGGCCATAGAGTGCCTTTTTGAGCTTGAATACGTGGTTTGGAAATTCAGTACTCTCAAACCCCGGAGGTTGTTCAACATAGACCTCTTCTCTTATTAAACCATTTAGAAAGGCCGATTTAACATCCATTTGATATAGCTTGAAACCCCGATATGCTGTAAATGCAAGCATCAGTCGGATGAACTCTAATCGTGCCACGGGAGCATAGGTCTCACATAATCAAGGCCTTCAACTTGACTGTAGCCCTTGGCTATTAAGCGTGCCTTGTTTCTAATGATTTCTCCCTTATGGTTTAGTTTATTTTTAAAGACCCATTTGGTTCCAATAATGGTGGTTTTCTTGGGTCTAGGGACTAAGTCTCATACTTGACTTCTTTCAAATTGACCTTGTTCATCTTGCATAGCAATGATCCAATCGGGATCATTCAATGCTTCATCAATTTTTCTAGGTTCAATTTCAGAAATTAATGCAACTTCATTAGCCTCATTCTGGAAGAATAATCTAGTCCTAACCCCATGATGGATGTCTCCAACAATTTGGTCTTATGGATGACTAGAGGCTAACCTAGTTTGCCTTGGTGTTGGTGGTGCATCCTGAATGGTTTCACTAGACACCGGCTCAGCCTCAGGATCTGGCTGATCTATGGATTGTCTAGGCTCACCGTCATCGGACTCATCACCATCAACAACACTTGTAATTTCATTCAAACTTAGTCTCCTAAGTTCGAGTTGAACTCCTTCTACGTTTTCTGATTGGTCATTTGCTTTTGGAATTTCTTCAAAAACCACATCAAAAGACTCTTCAACCAATCTAGATTTCTTGTTGTAGACTCGGTAGGCTTTGCTAACGAGGGAGTACCCAACTAGTATCCCTTAATCAGCCTTTGCCGTGAACTTTCCAAGGTGGTCCTTAGTGTTTAGGATAAACACCTTACAACCAAACACCCTAAGGTGTTTAACCGTAGGTGGTTTTCCAAACCAAAGTTCATGAGCAGTCTTTCCTAGAAATCTGTGAATGAGGACTCGATTTTGCACGTAGTAAACTGTATTTACAGCTTCGACCCATAGGTAACTTGGTAGTGAGTACTCATTAAGCATGCTTCGTACAGCCTCTTATAGAACACGGTTCTTCTTCTCCACAACACCATTTTGTTGTGGTGTTCTAGGAGTGGAGAACTCATGCATGTCTATACCCTCTATCTTGACAAAATTCTAAAAATCGTTGGTTTTGAAATTCACCTCCATGATCACTTCTTATTGTCTTAATTGTTGATGATTTTTCATTTTCAACTCTTCTACAAAAAGAAATGAAAACATCTAAGGTTTGGTCCTTATATTTTAGAAAATACATCCATGTATATCTAGTAAAATCATCAATGATAACAAAACAATATCTACTTCCATTCAATGATATGATAGTACTACAATCAAATAGATCCATGTGAAGTAAATCTAGAGCGGTAGATGTACTCACAGCGCTTTTGCCTTTATGTGCAGATTTTGTTTGCTTACCCATTTGACATGCATCACAAAGTTTGTCCTTTTCATACTTGATGTTTGGTAAGCCACGGACTAATCCCTTGTTGGTCAACTTCCGAATGTTCTTCATGTTCACATGTGTTAGTCTCCGGTGCCAAAGGGTGAACTCATCTTCTCTTGACATGAGATACTTAGCAAAAGCATTAGTAGCACTTTTAAAAGAAACTTGATAGATGTTATCTACTCTAGTTCCTACTAGTACCGTGTCAAAGTTGTCATGGTGTCTAACTAGACATTGACTTGATTTGAAATCAATTGTGTAACCCGCATCACACAATTGAATGACACTTAGGAGATTAAATATCATCCCCTTGACTAGAAGGACATTCTTAATCCTAAGACATTCGGATATTTGAATGTCTCCTATTCCTATGACCTTAAGACTACCATTGTTACCAAATGAAACATTACCTCTACTTTTTCTTTGTAGTGTGGTAAACAATGATCTATCCCCGGTCATGTGTTTGGAGCACCCACTATCAACGAACCAAGTTGATAGATGCTCCCCCTCAATCATAACCTACACAATTCAAAAAATAGAAGTTTTAGGTACCCAAACCTTGGGACCTAAAGCACCTACTAAACAAGACTTAGGCACCCATGCTTTGACAACTTTCCTTTGAGGCCTAGGTGTCTTAGATTGTCTAATATCAGTCCTAGACATTAAGGACACAAATGAAGGTTCTTTGGGTCGGTAACCAATATCGGCCCTATTGTAGACTGCCCTTTGGGCATTTAAGATCATGTCTAGGGTCTTTGAGCTAGTTGAGAATTTCTCAAGAACACTCTTGAGTTTCTCAACATCACTCTTCAATGATTTATTCTCCTCCTCTAGCATTTCAACATGCAAATCGTCTACATCCTCATCCCTAGAGGATTTCAATTGTTCAACTTCAATTTTCAAAGATTTAATCTCATCCTCTAACATTTCAACATGTAAATCATATGCATCCTCATCCCTAGAGGATTTCAATTGTTCAACTTCTAATTACAATGATTTAACCTTATTTTTTGACTTTTTCAGCATATTGGTTAAGCATGCAATAGCTCTATAGCATTTCTCAAGTTTGGGAGTGGTTACCTCTTCATCATCCGAAGATGATGAAGCCGCATTTGAGGAGTCGGAGGATTCGTCACTACTTTCTTCACCTTCCAATGCCATGAGTGCCACATGCCGTGTACTCTTCTCCTCCTTCTCTTCATCGGATGAACTTGAGGAGGATTCATCCCAAGTGGCCTTCAAGGTCTTCTTCTTCTTCTTGGATTTTCCCTCCTTCTTCTTGAGTTTTGGACAGTCCTTCTTGAAATGCCCTTTCTTGCTACACTCATAACAAGTAATATTATTCTTATCAATTTTAACTTTACTAGGGTTACCTTTACCCTTGAAGGGTCGACCCTTCCTCATCATCCTTCTAACGAAATTGGTCATCTCGGAGGAAGAAGAGCCGCTGCCATCCTCCTCGGATTCGGATGAGGAAGAAAATGATGAGACTTCCTTCTCCTTCTTCTTCTTGTTCTTTTCACCTGCAACTAAGGCAATCCCCTTCTCCTTGGGGCCTTTGTTAGCCATTTCATGCAATTCCATTTCACAAAATAGATCATCTAGTTTTACAATTGATAAGTCCTTGGAAACTTTGTAGGCATCCACCATGGATGCCCACAAAGAATTCCTTGGAAATGCTTTCAATACATACCTCACAAGGTCGCGGTCCTTGACCTTTTCATCAATAGAATGAAGCCCGTTGAGAACTTCCTTGAACCGGCTATGAAGCTCACTCACAGTTTCATTTTCCTTCATGGAGAGGTTTTGTAATTGGTTGAAGAACAAATCCCTCATGGCGATTCTTGAATCTCGGGTTCCCTCATGAAGTTCAATGAGTTTATTCCACAAATCTTTTGCACTTGAAAAGGGACCAACCTTGATGAGTTGGTCATTGTTCATGCCACATTATAGGGTCACCACCGCCTTCGCGTCAGCTTCACTCTTCGGGTATGTTCAGTCGACCAACGCTATGATTCTAACTCTTTGCCTTCATCATCCTTAGGAGGGGTAAACCCCTCCTTCACAGCGAACCAAGTGTTGATATCCATCTTTAGGTAGTACTCCATCTTCGATCTCCAATATTGGAAATCTGCTCCATCGAAGAAGGGTGGATGAGTGGTGCTAAAACCTTCTCTCAAAGCCATTTATGATAGCTCTCGGTTGTCAATCCACTTGTACAGAGCCCCAAGCTCTGATACCACTTGTTGGAACTCGAATGGCTAGAGAGGGGGGGCGAATATAGCCAGACACTAAAACTTTGACGCTTTGAAATTCTGCACCTCAAATGTTAGTAGCACAACGGAAGCTAAAGAAAATAGAGTATGCAGAAATGAAAACCCTAAGCTAAGAGCAAACACAAGAACGCTAACAAGAGGATTTACAAGGTTCGGGGATAATTTTCCCCTACTCCTTGGCGTGCCCTTAAGGTGGGCGATCCCTTGATCGTCGGCAGATCAAGCCCTGGAAAATCCGGATAGTAAGCAACCTCCTTCTCGGTGGAGAAACCTCTCCACAGCGTTTCAATCAAAGATAAAGTTTAAAGCACAATGAAACACAAGAAAGATCTTACAGAGCACTTAGGACAGCAAGAACTCAGACAATCTTCTCCCGAGCTCCACTCAGCGCAGATCTCACGCAAGAATCCCCTTCTTCATGTCATCTCGCTGATGGACTCGCCAAGCTTTCTGACTCTTCTTCCCAAAGCTCAAGTAACAGATGGTTGCTTCAAAGATCGCAGTTGCTTGCTCAAGATGATGGAACAATAGATCGCACAAGCAAAGTGTAGAGAACTGATCGCACGTCTGCAGTATAGCTGTTAGAGTAAGAGTTGTGGAGACTTGTTCGCCACCAAGCGCTTAAGTGTTCTCCACTCAGCTCCAGGTCACCACCTCACTGCAGCCTCCAGCTGCTCACCTGCAACACCCAGCTACCACTGAGCTCTTCCTGGACTCCCTGAGCTTCCCTCAGCCAAGCTCCAGTCAGCAGCTCCAGCCATTGCAACCTGAGATGGCAAATGGATAAACCTACTCCAAGGAAAGGCCTCTATTGACTCTCCCTGAGTGTTTGAATTCATCCCTGTCACCTGCAGCTTAATCAGACCATTAGCACAGCAAATCAGCAGAGAATCATGCATCAGAGATTAAGAGCAGGGAAATCAGATGTGTTCAGACGTGTTCAGAGCATCTGACAATGCATTTTGAATTAAAGTGATCGGTCACCGGACCGATCCAGGGCTCGTGGATCGGTCACCAGACCGATCCACCGCTTTGCTGGGGCTCCCATCTTTCGCGGACACCAGACCGATCAGGAGCAGATCAGTAAGGTTCTCAAAACCTACTGGATGCTCCCTGATCGGTCACCGGACCGATTAGGAGCAGAGCAGTAGGGGAACTCAACCCACTGTGGGCTCCCTGATCGGTCACCAGAACGATTAGGAGCAGAGCAGTGAGTGAACTGCATGCTCCCTGATCGGTCATCAGACCGATCAGGAGCCGAACAGTAGGTCTCCAACCTCACTGTGTGCTCCCTGATCAGTCACCAGACCGATCAGTCATCTCTAGATTGGTCACCAGACCGATCCACGAAGGAGCACCGTGCCAACTTCCCTGATCGGTCACCAGACCGATCCAGGGGCTCCAACCTAGCCCTCAAGCTAGGATTTCACCCAACCTAGCCCTCCAAGCTAGGACCTGACCCTCCAAGACAGGATTTCATCCAACCTAGCCCTCCAAGCTAGGACCTGACCCTCCAAGCCAGGACTTTTTCACCTAGCCCTCCAAGCTAGTGTTGGATCTCGGATGGCTAGAGAGGGGGGGGGGGTGAATATAGCCAATCACTTGGACTTTAGCACTTAATGAAATTCTGCACTTCAATTGTTAGTAGCACAGCGGAAGCACAATAAACAGAGTAGTGCAGAAATGCAGAAAACAAAACAAACCACAACAACTAATAAGATCGCTAACACGGAGGGATTACAAGGTTCGGGGATAACTTGCCCCTACTCCTTGGCGTGCCCTTAAGGTGGGCGATCCCTTGATCGTCGGCAGATCAAGCCCCGGTGAACATCGGATAGAATGCAACCTCCTTCTCGGTGGAGTAACCTCTCCACAACGTTTCAATCAAGGATATAGTTTTAAGCACAATGAAACACAAGAAAGATCTTACTTAGCACTTAGCAAAGACAAGAACACAGCAAGCTTCTTCCGAGCTCCACCCAGCGACGATCTCACGCAAGAATACCTTTCCCCGTGTCTTCTCGATGTTGGACTCGAAGCCTCTTGTTCCTTCCTCCAAGCGCTCAAGTAAGGGATGATTGCTTCACAGATTGTAGTTGCTTGCTCAAGATGATGACACTTCAGAACATACAAGCAAGTTGTAGAGAACACAATAGCGCAGCAAGAACTCAAGCCAGAAACTCTTTCTCGAACTCTACTTCTACGAAGCTTTCTTGCGCCCTTTTGTTTCTCCACTAAGCACCAGGTGACACCATCTCCCTGCAGCCTCCAGCTGCTCACCTGCCAACGCCAGCTACCACTGAGCTCTCCCTGGACTCCCTGAGCTTCCCTCAGCCAAGCTCCAGTCAGCAGCTCCAGTCTGCAGCTCCGGCCGTTGCAACCTGAGATGAAAAACGGACAAACCTGCTCCAAGGAAAGGCCTCCATTGACTCTCCTTGAGTGTTTGAATCCTTCCCTGTCACCTGCAGCTTAATCAGAGCATTAGAGCAATATATCAACCAGAAAATCAAACATTAGAGATTAAGTGCAGAGAATCGGATACGGTCAGACGCGATCAGAGCGTCTGACAGTGCAATTTGAATTAAAGTGATCGGTCACCGGACCGATCCAGGACTCATGGGTTGGTCACCAGACCGATCCACCGCTATGCTGGGACTCCCAGCTCTCGCGGCAACACAAGCCTGATCGGTCACCGGACCGATCAGAGTGAAACCTGATCGGTCACCAGACCGATCAGGTAGCTCCCTGACCGATCAGGCTCAAGCCTGATCGGTCCGAACAGTAACCGCGGAAATCAAATCCTAAGTCTTTGATCGGTCACCAGACCGTTCACGAACTAATCAGCGGGGGAACTCAACTCAATGTATGCTCCCTGATCGGTCACCAGACCGATCAGGAGCAAGGCAATGAGGAAGCTGCCTGCTCCCTGATCGGTCACCGGACCGATCAGGAGCCAAGCAACGAGGCAACGGCTTGCTCCCTGATCGGTCACCAGACCGATCAGGAGCCACACAGTAGGTTCCCAACCTCACTATGTGCTTCCTGATCGGTCACCAGAACGATCAGTCATCACTGGATCGGTCCCTAAACCCTATCCCTGATCGGTCACCAGACCGATCCATGGACTCAAACCTAGCCCTCCAAGCTAGGATTTCATCCACCTTAGCCCTCCAAGCTAAGGATTTTTCACCTAACCCTCCAAGTTGAGAATTTTCACCTAACCCTCCAAGTTAGGACTTTTCACCTAGCCCTCCAAGCTAGGACTTTTCACCCAACCCTTCCGAATTAGGACTTTTCCAGACCTAACCCTCCAAGCTAGGACTTTTCACCTAGCCCTCCAAGCTAGGACTTTTCACCCAACCCTTCCGAATTAGGACTTTTCCAGACCTAACCCTCCAAGCTAGAACCTGACCCTCCAAGCCAGGACTTTTTCACCTAACCCTCCAAGTTGGGACTTTTCACCTAACCCTCCAAGTTAGGACTTTTCTCCTAGCCCTCCAAGCTAGGAATTTTCACCCAACCCTTCCGAATTAGGACTTTTCAACACCTGACTTCACTCACCAGGACCCGGCTTTACTCACCAGGATTTCCAACACCTGACTTCACTCACCAGGACTTTTCACACCTAACCCTTCAGGTTAGGATTTCAACCATCCCGTGCCTAAGCTCCGATCAGGACTTAATCATAATCATAATCAGAATCATAATCAACCTAAACTAAAATCGGTGTCAACACCAAAACAACAATCAGGGCTAGACTGTATCAACAATCTCCCCCTTTTTGTTGTTTGACAACCCGATTTTAAGTTTAGGGATTCTCAATCAATTTTCTCAAATTCAGAATCAATAGGGGAATCAAGATCCTCCTCCTACAACATAATCATCCTAAACTTAACCAACCACACTCTCCCCCTTTGTCGAACACCGAAAAGGGTCTAGAGGGGATGTTAGGTTTAACCATACTCCCCCTCAACCCTAGGGGTATCCCAAAACAACAAAGATTGGATTTAATTTTGAAAACACATATGACATCATGTGAAAAAGATAGATCAAGATATAGCAATCACATGCAGCATATGAACATGGCATCATAAGTATGAACATAGCAATATAGAATGAGGCCTATAGACAGATAGTAAACATGGAAGCACACATAAGCCAACATCCTAAACATGGTAGGGCAAATACATGCAAAATCAGATGTATCATGTAGCATCAATGTCAAGTGCATCAGAAACCAAATAACGAAGCAGATGCATACAAATGCATCGAAGTCAAGGCGAGTGTGGCACAAGGCCAGAAGAGTCAAACCACAAGGCATACAGCCTGAAAGTCATACAATCCAAGTAGTCAGAAAGTCAACCGGCAAACAGACACAGAATAAATCAGCCATCAGTGGGGGGGGTCAGCCTGCATCGGATCGTCCAGCGTGTCATCAGCAGCAGCAAAGGACCCAGGTGTAGCACTACCGGAAGGCGCATCCCCAGGAAAAGTATGTCGGTGCCACTCACCATACTAGGTCTGCTGCAGCGTGCGAACTCCAGAAACATCAGACTCCACTGAGGTCATTCTGCGATCAATGGATCGAAACTGTGAACGGACCTCCTCGCGATAAATCTCTCGCAAATAGAAATCATGCTGGATGGTCTGATCTAGCTCTGAGAGCTGCCAGCGCAGATCTGGCTCGGGCTCATCGTAGTAATCGGCAGCAGCAACAGCAGGAGCCTCATGGGGTGCAGCAGCATCGGCTAGCGCCTGAAAATATGGTCCTCCCCTAGGTAGCTCACCGAGTCCTCTCCCATCCTTCCAAACCAAGGCCCGATCATGCTCTCGAATAATGATGCCGGACTTGGCAAAAGCCCACTGGCCAAGTCTGCAATCCTGTCGGACCATGGGCACTATCCTGCCCTTGGTGACATCAACACCTACTGACATAAGCCAGTCGGTGATGACGTGACCAAAAGGCATATAGACCGTGTGGCGGCTTGGCTCTCGATAAGATAAGATGGACTGGAAGATGCTCTCCATGATATCAAAGTCCATCCGACGGTGCATGCCGTAGAGCATAAGGCAATGATAGGGTCGGATCTCAGTTAAAGGTTTGGAAGTGATTGGTAGAATACAATATGTGATAATCTTGAACAAGATGTAACTAGTGGGAGAGAGACGAAGTGCTGCAAAAGTAGGGAAATCAGGACCTAACTCATTGAGACCGGCCAGGCGAGGATAACCAAAGAAATACTGATAGATGCCATCAGAAGTAACATCCGCAAACGGGGCCAATAGAGGATCAGGAAGCTCGGGATAGATCGAATACAGGTTGGGTGATCGTCGACCACCCAGATACTCTGCTAGAATCTCGTAAGAGAAATCAAGGTTCTTCTTGGCGACTCGAGTAGTGAACTCGAAGCCCCCCTGAGGTCCCTGCTGTAGATTGCTGTAAAATTCGGAGACAAGGTCGTAATTGATAGGTCTCTCCAGAGAGAGGAGAAAGCCAAGGTTGTAAAAAGTGACTATCTCCATGATCGAAGGACAGTGCTCGGTCAGAAAGGGGACATCAATCGATCGGCAGGGTAGCAATTTAAAAGTCCGTGATTGAAAAGTCTGTTCACAGGTAGCATTTGGAAAACGAGAGCTCGAGGAAGGCTGAGGCCTTCTGGAGGGCGCAGATGAAGACGGGGCTTTCCCCTTCGAGTTGCCCTCTGCAGGTTCTTTACCCTTTGATGATTTTCTAAAGATGGGAAGAATTCGAATCAAGTGAATCATGATACAAGATTTAAGGATAACAGAAACAATACCAGAATTGGTCATGGCACAAAGTAAATCAAATGAGCAAGATCGAAATGATCATACGAACATGGTTTAATCAAGAGTTGATCACACACATAGTTTGAATCAATTGGACAAGGTCAGATTGAACATAGATTTAGTCAAGAGTCCAAGATTTGATCATGGGAAGAGTAATCATAAGGTAGGACATTTGATCAAGAATGAGACATGGCAATGAGGGACACGGCCAAAACACTAAACCAAAAATCATGATTAGCATATACTCATAATTTTTGAATTGATCTGCAAGAAAAACTAAACAAAAACTCACTTAGGTGCCATTGAAGGTTGGTGATGAAGATGTTGAGGTCTGGAAGAAAGGGGCTTGCGCAGGAGAAGCTCTCGGCGCAAGAGAGAAACACAAGACCTTGAGCAAGTAGAGAACTTACAAAGAACAATGAGAAGCTTGTAGAGACCTTCGCAGGAATGCACGCGCGCGCACAAAAGCTCACCCGCAAGAAGAAGAAGGGGACGCAAGGAAGGAACTCACGCACAGGTAGGGACACAGGTAGTGAGGTTCGGCGCTAGGGCTTGGGAGATGAGGGGTTTTCGCGAAGTTATTAGGTTGGTGGATCGGTCCACCAACCGAAATTTAATGTGATCGAATGGATCACCGTTCGATCTGGAAACGCCCAGACTGATCAGGCTCTGGCCTGATCGGACTGGCATAGTCCTGATCGGTCGGGTGACCGATCAGGTAGGCTCCTGATCGATCGGCCGATCGATCAGGAAGCGAACAGTAGGGTCTGATGATATTCGGGAAGCCTTCTGATCGGTTTGTGGACCGATCACCACAGGGTGCCAGATCGGTCCGGGGACCGATCCAGGCTAGCACAGAATGTTTGGACAGAATTTCGTTCAGTCTCTGTGACCTCTCTGATCGGTCTACGGACCGATCACTATCGGAAGGAGCCAGATCGGTCCGGGGACTTATCAGCCCTTTGCCTGATCGGTCCAGTGACCGATCAGGGTTCCTGATACTCCCTGATACGATCTGAAACTTTCAGTTTCAGACATTCACACGATTTCTGAAGGGACTTGATGAAAGATATTGATTTAGAAGGTGATCCCTTGACAAAGATTGATCCCTGAACAAGGATCAAAGGTCCTTATAGGTTCAACAATCACTTTGCTCCACCCAAGTGGAGTCAAACTCAATCAACAATCATTCAATCAAATTTTAACCAAGATTGTGCCAAATTCAAGTTTCCAATCAAGTCTCCTTGATTGGAATGTCCAAGTATGATCATGGATCCAAATACACATATGTTATGCATTGGTTTTCCCCATACTTGGTCACCGAAGTGATTTTTATCTCGTCAACTTAATTTCTCAAGGGATGCATTGACATTTTGAGAAATTGAGTTGATCCTAACATCTCACCCCATTTCTAGCAAACAAAAATGTTTTGGTAAACCTTATAGTTTGTGTGAGATGTCCCCAAAGTTACCCAATTATATCCCAACAATTAGAACTTATCATGAAGGGTTTTGGATGCAATTCAATCCTATGAAGCACGACACATTCCCAACTCCCTCCTTAAGAAACTAAACTCATTTTTGGGGAGTGGTTTAGTGAAAATGTCAGTTAAATTCGATTTGGACTCTATATATGAGAGTACAACATCTTCTCTAGCTACATGATCCCTAATGAAGTGGTGATGCACTTCAATATGTTTGGTCCTAGAATGATGGACTGGATTTTTGGTTAGGTTAATTGTGCTAATGTTGTCACACAACACTTGCACACCTTTGTAACTTAATCCATAGTCCTCTAGAGTATGAACCATCCACAACAATTGCGATATACTCTCTCCCATAGTAATATATTCTGCCTCGGTCGTGGAGAGAGCAACACAATGTTGCTTCCGACTTGATCAACTAACTAAGGATGATCCTAGAAATTGGCAACCCCCACTTGTGCTTTTCCGATCCAACTTACATCCAGCGTAGTCGGAATCGGTATAGCCAATTAAATCAAAAGATTCGGTACGGGGGTACCATAGACAGACTCCAATTATGCCTATAAGATATCTCAAAATTCGCTTAACAGCGATTAAGTGAGATTCCTTGGCACAAACTTGATACCTAGCGCACATACCCACAGCGAAAAGAATATCAGGTCGACTAGTTATGAGGTATAGCAAACTACCTATCATGCTCTGATATTGAGTCAAATCAACGGGTTTACCACTTTCATCATTGTCTAACCTTGTGTTTGTAGCCATGGGAGTGGTTACCTCTTTTGAATCACTCATATTGAATTTATAAAGCATCTCTTGTGTGTATTTAGATTGGTGCACATGGATACCATTGTGAGTTTGCTTGATTTCAAGTCCAAGGAAGAAAGTCAACTCTCCCACTAGACTCATCTCAAATTCACTATCCATTTGTCCAATGAACTCATTTAGATATCCCTTGTTATTTGAGCCACAAATTATGTCATCGACATATACCTGAGCCACAAAAATATTGTCATCATCTCTCCGTAGAAATAGTGTAGGGTCTATTTGGCCTCTAACGAAGCCCTTCTCAATTAGGAATGTCGACAACCGCTCATACCAAGCTCGGGGTGCTTGTTTAAGGCCATAAAGTGCCTTTTTGAGTTTGAACACGTGGTTTAGAAATTCGGTACTCTCAAACCCCGGTGGTTGTTCGACATAGACCTCTTCTCTAATTAGATCATTTAGAAAGGCCGATTTGACATCCATTTGATATAATTTGAAACCTCGATGTGCTGCAAATGCAAGCATCAATCGATGGACTCTAATCGTGCCACGAGAGCATAGGTCTCATCATAATCAAGGTCTTCAACTTGACTGTAGCCCTTGGCTACCAAACGTGCCTTGTTTCTAATGATTTCTCCCTTGTTGTTCAATTTATTTTTGAAGACCCATTTGGTTCCAATGATGGTGGTCTTCTTAGGTCTAGGGACTAAGTCCCAAACTTGACTTCTTTCGAATTGACCTAGTTCATCTTGCATTGCAATGATCCAATCGGGATCATTTAATGCTTCATCAATTTTTCTAGGTTCAATTTCGGAAATTAAAGCAACTTCATTAGCCTCATTCCGGAAGAATGATCTAGTTCTAACCTCATGATGGATGTCTCCAATTATTTGATCTTGGGGATAACTAGAGGCTAATCTAGTTTGCCTTGGTGTTGGTGGTGCTTCTTGAATGGATTCACTAGACACCGGCTCAGCCTCAGGATCCGGCTGATCTATGGGTTGTCTAGGCTCACCATCATCGGATTCATCACCATCAACAATATTTGGAGTTTCATTCAAACCTAGTCTCCTAAGTTCGAGTTAAACTCCTTCTACATTTTCTGATTGGTCATTTGCTTTTGAAATTTCTTCAAAAACCACATCAGAAGATTCTTCAACCAATTTAGTTTTCTTGTTGTAGACTCGATAGGCTTTGCTAACTAAGGAGTACACCGTAGGTGGTTTCTCAAACCAAAGTTCATGGGGAGTCTTACCCAAAAACCTATGGATGAGGACTCGATTTTGCACATAGCAAGCTGTATTTATAGCTTCAGCCCATAAGTAACTCGGTAGTGAGTACTCATTGAGCATGCTTCGTGCAGCCTCTTGTAGGTCATGGTTCTTCCTCTCTACAACACCATTTTGTTGTGGTGTTCTAGGAGTGGAGAACTCATGTTTATAAGCTCTATCTTGACAAAATTCTAAAAACCGTTGATTTTGAAATTCACCTCCATGATCACTTCTAATTGTTTTAATCGTTGATGATTTTTCATTTTCAACTCTTCTACAAAAAGAAATGAAAACATCTAAGGTTTGGTCCTTATATTTTAGAAAATAAGTCCATGTATATCTAGTAAAATCATCAATGATAACAAAGCAATATCTACTTCCATTCAATGATATGATGGTACTACAATCAAATAGATCCATGTGAAGTAAATCTAAAGCGGTAGAAGTACTTACAGTGCTTTTACCTTTATGTGTAGATTTTGTTTGCTTACCCATTTGACATGCATCACAAAGTTTGTCTTTTTCATACTTGATGCTTGGTAAGCCACGGACTAATCCCTTGTTGGCCAACTTCCGGATGTTCTTCATATTCACATGGGCAAGTCTCCAGTGCCAAAGGGTGGACTCCTCTTCTTTTGACATGAAACACTTAACAGAAACGTTAGTAGCACTTTTAAATGAAACTTGATAAATATTGTCTACTCTTGTTCCTACTAGTACTGTGTCCAAGGTATCATGTTGTCTAACAAGACATTGACTTGGTTAAAAATCAATTGTGTAACCCGCGTCACACAATTGACTGACACTTAGGAGATTAAATGTCATCCCCTTGACTAGAAGGACATTTGAAATTCTAAGACATTCAGATATTTGAATGTCTCATATTCCTATAACCTTAAGACTACCATTGTTACCAAATGAAATATTACCTCTACTTTTCTTGTGAAGTGTGGTAAACAATGATCTATCCCCGGTCATGTGTTTGGAGCACCCACTATCAATGAACCAAGTTGATAGATGCTCCCCCTCAACCATAACCTACACAATTCGAAAAATAGAAGTTTTAGGTACCCAAACCTTGGGACCTAAAGCACTAACTAAACAAGACTTAGGCACCCATGTCTTGACAACTTTCTTTTGAACTCTAGGTGTCTTAGATTGTCTCATATCAGTCCTAAACATCAAAGACATGAATGAAGGTTCTTTGGGTTGGTAACCAATACCGGCCCTATTGTAGACCGCCCTTTGGGCATTCAAGATCATGTCTAGGGTCTTAGAGCTAGTTGAGAAATTCTCAAGAATATTCTTGAGTCTCTCAACTTCACTCTTCAATGATTTGTTTTCCTCCTCTAACAATTCATCATGCAAATCATCTACATTCTCAACCCTAGAGGATTTCAAATTTTCAACCTCAAGTTTCAATGATTTAATTTCATCCTCTAACATTTCAACATGCAAATCATCTATGTTGTCATGTCTAGATGATTTCAATTGTTCAAATGATTTTACCTTATTTTTTGACTTCTTCAACATATTGGTTAAACATGCAATAGCTCTATAACATTTTTCAAGTTCGGGATAAGTTACCTCTTCATCATCCGAAGATGATGAAGCCGCGTTTGAGGAGTTGGAAGATTCATCACTGCTCTCTTGATCTCCCAATGCCATGAGTGCTACATGGCGTGTACTCTTCTCCTCCTTTTCTTCATCGGATGAGCTAGATGAGGATTCATCCCAAGTGGCCTTTAAGACCTTCTTCTTCTTTTTTGATTTCTCCTCTTTCTTTTTGGATCTCTCCTCCTTCTTCTTTAGCTTTGAGCATTCATTCTTGAAATGCCCTTTCCTACCACACTCATAACAAGAAGCATTAGACTTATCAACATTAGCTTCACTAGAGTTACCTTTACTCTTGAAGCGTCGTCCCCTTCTCATCATCCTTTAACAAAATTGGCCATCTCGGATGAAGAAGAGCCGCTGCCATCTTCCTCGGAATCGGACTCGGATTCGGAAGAGGATGAAGATGAGGAGACTTCCTTCTCCTTTTTCTTCTCCTTCTTCTTCTTGTTGGATCGGTCCCCTGCAACTAATGCAATCCCCTTCTCCTTGGGGCCTTTGTTAGCCATTACATGCAATTCCATTTCACAAAACAAATCATCTAACTTAACAATTGATAAATCCTTGGAGACTTTGTAGGCATCCACCATGGATGACCACAAAGCATTCCTTGGAAATGCTTTCAATACATACCTCACAAGTTTACGATTCTCGACCTTTTCATCAATCGAATGAAGCCCGTTAAGGACTTCCTTGAACCGGCTATGGAGCTCACTTACCGTTTCATTCTCCTTCATGGAGAGATTTTGAAGTTGATTGAGGAACAAGTCCCTCTTGGCGATTCTTGAGTCTCGGGTGCCCTCGTGGAGTTCGATGAGCTTGTTCCACAAGTCTTTTGCACTTGTGAATGGACCAACCTTGATGAGTTGGTCTTTGTTCATGCCGCATTGTAGAGTGACAACCGCCTTCACGTCGGCTTCACTCTTCTGAGTTTGTTCGGTCGTCCACCGCCAAGACTCAAGTTCTTTGCCTTCATCATCCTTTGGAGGGGTGAAGCCATCCTTCACCGCGAACCAAGTGTTGATGTCCATCTTCAAATAATACTCCATCTTCGATCTCCAATATTAGAAATCTGCTCCATCGAAGAAGGGAGGTCGGGTGGTTGAAAAACCTTCTCTCAACGCCATGGATGATAGCTCTCGGTTGTTAATCTGCAAAAATAGAACCCCAAGCTCTGATACCGCTTGTTGGATCTCGGATGGCTAGAGAGGGGGGGTGAATATAGCCAATCACTTGGACTTTAGCACTTAATGAAATTCTGCACTTCAATTGTTAGTAGCACAGCGGAAGCACAATAAACAGAGTAGTGCAGAAATGCAGAAAACAAAACAAACTACAACAACTAACAAGATCGCTAACCGGAGGGATTACAAGGTTCGGGGATAACTTGCCCCTACTCCTTGGCGTGCCCTTAAGGTGGGCGATCCCTTGATCGTCGACAGATCAAGCCCCGGTGAACACCGGATAGAATGCAACCTCCTTCTCGGTGGAGTAACCTCTCCACAGCGTTTCAATCAAGGATATAGTTTTAAGCACAATGAAACACAAGAAAGATCTTACTTAGCACTTAGGAAAAACAAGAACACAACAAGCTTCTTCCGTGCTCCACCCAGCGACGATCTCACGCAAGAATACATTTCCCCGTATCTTCTCGCTGTTGGACTCCAAGCCTCTTGTTCCTTCCTCCAAGCGCTCAAGTAAGGGATGGTTGCTTCACAGATTGTAGTTGCTTGCTCAAGATGATGACACTTCAAAACATACAAGCAAGTTGTGGAGAACACAATAGCGCAGCAAGAACTCAAGCTAGAAACTCTTTCTCTAACTCTACTTCTACGAAGCTTTCTTGCGCTCTTTTGTTTCTCCACTAAGCACCAGGTGACACCATCTCCCTGTAGCCTCCAGCTGCTCACCTGCCAACGCCAGCTACTACTGAGCTTTCCCTAGACTCCCTGAGCTTCCCTCAGCCAAGCTCCAGTCAGCAGCTCCGGCCGTTGCAACCTGAGATGGAAAACGGACAAACCTGCTCCAAGGAAAGGCCTCCATTGACTCTCCTTGAGTGTTTGAATCCTTCCCTGTCACATGCAGCTTAATCAGAGCATTAGAGCAGTATATCAACCAGAAAATCAAACATTAGAGATTAAGTGCAGAGAATCGGATACGGTCAGACGCGATCAGTGCGTCTGACAGTGCAATTTAAATTAAAGTGATCGATCACCGGACCGATCCAGGACTCGTGGGTCAGTCACCAGACCGATCCACCGCTATGCTGGGACTCCCAGCTCTCGCGGCAACACAAGCCTGATCGGTCACCGGACCGATCAGAGTGAAGCCTGATCAGTCACCAGACCGATCAGGTAGCTCCCTAACCGATCAGGCTCAAGCCTGATCGGTCCGAACAGTAACCGCGGAAATCAAATCCTAAGTCTTTGATCAGTCACCGGACCGTTCACGAAATGATCAGCGGGGGAACTCAACTCACTGTATGCTCCCTGATCGGTCACCAGACCGATCAGGAGCAAGGCAGTGAGAAAGCTGCCTGCTCCCTGATCGGTCACCGGACCGATCAGGAGCCAAGCAACGAGGCAACGGCCTGCTCCCTGATCAGTCACCAGACCGATCATAGTGACCGATCAGGAGCCACACATTAGGTTCCCAACCTCACTGTGTGCTCCCAGATCGGTCACCAGACCAATCAGTCATCGCTGGATCGGTCACCAGACCGATCCACGAAGGAGCAGCGTGCCAATATCCCTGATCTGTCACCAGACCGATCCAGGGACTCAAACCTAGCCCTCCAAGCTATGATTTCATCCACCTTAGCCCTCCAAGCTAAGGATTTTTCACCTAACCCTCCAAGTTGAGAATTTTCACCTAACCCTCCAAGTTAGGACTTTTCACCTAGCCCTCCAAGCTAGGACTTTTCACCCAACCCTTCCGAATTAGGACTTTTCCAGACCTAGCCCTCCAAGCTAGGATCTGACCCTCCAAGCCAGGACTTTTTCACCTAACCTTCCAAGTTGGGACTTTTCACCTAACCCTTCATGTTATGACTTTTCACCTAGCCCTCCAAGCTAGGAATTTTCACCCAACCCTTCCAAATTAGGACTTTTCAACACCTAGCTTCACTCACCAAGACCCAGCTTCACTCACCGGGATTTCCATCACCTGACTTCACTCACCAGGACTTTTCACACCTAACCCTTCAGGTTAGGATTTCAACCATCCCGTGCCTAATCTCCGATCAGGAGTTAATCATAATCATAATCATAATCATAATCAACCTAAACTAAAATCGGTGTCAACACCAAAACAACAATCAGGGCCAGACTGCATCAACAGCTATGACTTTTCACTTAACCCTCCAAGTTGAGAATTTTCACCTAACCCTCCAAGTTAAAACTTTTCACCTAGCCCTCCAAGCTAGGACTTTTCACCCAACCCTCCAAGTTAGGATTTCTCCACACCTAGCCCTCCAAGCTATGACTTTTCACACCTAACCCTCCAGGTTAAGACTTTTCCACACATAGCTCTCCAAGCTAGGATTTTTCACACCTAACCGTCCAGGTTAGGACTTTTCCAATCACTCCGTTCCTAATCCCCGATCAGGACCTAATCATAATCATAATCATCACCCTAAACTAAAATCAGTGTCAACACCAAAACAACAATCAGGGTCAGACTGCATCAACACGGATGACCGCTAGATGGAGGGTTGAATAGCGGGGCACTCAATTTCTTCTGTTTATTTCCTACACGGTTTGCTTGCACAGCGGAAATACAAATAAACAAAGCTAAACAAGGAGACAAACTGATTTATATAGTTCAGAAATAAAGCTCCTACTCCACGGCTATTTGTAAGATGGACGATCCCTATCCGTTGTTGGATTAGTCCCTGGAAAACCTTCGGCTATAGTTAGCCTCCTTGTGGGTGGAAAAACCTTACCACAAACTCACTAAGAACACTTAGTATCACACAAGAACTCCAGAGCACAAAGAAGAATACTAATAAGCGTTAACCAAGCTTATTTCGTCAACCTTGCTCAAGCTTCTCGAGTTCTCTTAAATAGAACTCGTTCTGCTGATCCAGCCGTAACCAATCGACTGGTGTCAACACCAGTCAACTGACAGCTGTCAAATTCGAATCTTACAACCCAACGTTCGAATTCAGCCAACACCAGTCTACTGATCTTTTTGTGCCCTCAACCAGTCGACTAATCCCATACCAGTCGACTGATAAAACCCTAAACCTAGGGTTTCAACCATGAGTATATTTACTCAGCACTCGTCCTCACCCCGACCAACCTAGACCTGCCTTCTAGCCTCTTCCATAAGGCTCGCATCCCTCGGATGCCTCTCTATCCTCCACGTCTTGCCTTTTTAAGTTTCCTTCGACCTCGGTCCTTGTTGTCAGATCTACGGTCCCTCGTGACTCACTTGACTCTTCATTGCAGTCTTGACCTGTTGCTTTCAAGCCTTCTTCACTTTGACTCTCATACCTCGGATGCATACAAGTCCTTGGCTCGTTCCAATGCCAACATTCATGTATTTTCGAAGTGCGCTTCCTCGGCTCATCCTTGCTGCCTTGCCCATGGTCCCTCGGATGCCCCATCCTTCACCGGATCCGAAACCATCAAGCTAAGTCATATGTGTATCTTGCAACCTTGCATGCTTAAATACACATATCAAATACAAGAGTAAAATTAACTTAAACCCTTTGCCCAAATATTAAAACACATGGTCACTCCGGACCATCGGAATTACCTCAACACTAGCTACCTCACTTATGTGATTATATAGATGCTCAGAAGCTGTCAAAATAGTATTACGTAGCGTATTAGCTGTAATTAAGGTCCGGAGGCACTAGCTACTTGACACTGAGTCCGTTAATGGATGTTTGGAAGCATAAATGAACTCGAAAGCTATCAAAATAGTATTACCTAGCGCATTGGTCGTTATTAAGGTCCATGGGCACTAGCTACCTAGCAATTAAGCCATTATAGCGATGCTCGGAAGCATGGATTAGCTCGGAAGCTGTCAAAATAGCATTACTTGACTCATTGGTCATTATTAAAGTTTGGAGGCACTAACTATCTGACACTTAGGCTGTTATATGAATGCTCAAAAATATGAATTAGCTTGGAAGTTGTCAAAATTGTATTATCTGGCGCATTGGCTATTATTAAGGTCTGGGGGCACTAGCTACCTGACACTTAAGCTGTTATAGAGATGCTTGGAAGCATGGATTAACTTAGAAGTTGTCAAAATAGTATTACTTTACACATTGGTCGTTATTAAGGCCTGGAGACATTGGCTACCTGACACTAATTAGGTCGTTATATGGATGCTCGGAAACATGAATTAACTCAGAAGCTATCAAAATAGTACTACCTAGCGCATTGGCCATTATTAAGGCCCAGGGGCACTAGCTACTTGACACTTAGGCCATTATAGGGATACTTAGAAGCATGGATTAGCTCGAAAACTGTCAAAATATTATTACCAGGCACATTGATCGTTATTAAAGTTCGAGGGCACTAGTTACCTGACACTTAGGCCGTTATAGGAATGTTCAAAAGTATGAGACTAAAAATCAAAGTAATTCAATAGTGTTTAAGTCACCCAGTTCTACCGTTTTAATTGGAATTGAATTACCTTCATCAGAATAATTTTTTCTTCATGCCTTCAAAATAGTTTCTTCTTAAGAATAGCATTGCTTGGTTTTGCAGTTATAGGGATGCTCAAATGCATTGTCACTTCCACTCAGACCTATCATGAGATTTTTTTTTTTTACCAATTCCTGAATTTTAATAGTCCTGAATTTTAATAGTACGGTTCTCCACGTTAATTTCGCATGACCTTTCCTTTCCGACCTTTAATGCTATCTTTTACTGATTCTTCTTCGAGGAGCTATATAGCACTATAAAACTACCTACCTTCCCCGTCTTCTTTATTCCTCCTTTCTCTCTGCGACCTTTCTTCGTGTAATTCCATGATACATATGGTCGGTTCTTCCTCCTCTACACCTTAAAGGGATCTTCCCCTTTCTCAAATAATGCTGTCATTTGACACAGATTTTTCCTAATGTCTTTCCTTTCATTTAGGGACTTGTCATGGATTCCTCCCATCTTCTACTAGAAGCCTATTGGTGTGTTTTCGCTGATCTCTGGAAACTATCAACAATAACCTTTCGTAGTTCTGTGTTACGAGCACTAGTCAGTTCATGGATTTGGCGAATAAGTATTCGCGTGCTCTGGACGATCTACAAGAATCTCGTTTGAAGGAAAATATTGCTTTGCATTGAGTGACCTTGCTTCAAGATCAAGTGGACAAATTGAAGGAGCAAGTGTAGACGAACCACTCTCTATCTACCGTCCCTTAATTGGCTCTGATGGTTGTAGGGTAATCTTTGGGTGCGCTTAGTTCAAGTTATCAGATATAATCTTAGTCATGTGATTACTAAGTGATAACATTACCAATGCAATGGGGAATGAAACATAACCTAAAATTGTTTGATTAAATTTAGATAATCAAATAAAATCTTATTTGTTTGGAGATAATAGTTTATGACATAATATAATATTTTACCGTATTATTTTTAGTTAAATTTAAGTATAATAATATTATATGTTTATAAATTTAAATTAAAAAAGTAAGATGATATTATATACATATTCATACCCACAGTCGCCGGCGATCGCCGACTGTCGTTGCCGGTCGGCCGCGAATAATGGTCGCTGGTCGTCGTTGCCCGTGGTCGCTCACGAATAATACCTCTTTTGCTAAGGTAAATATTGCAGGATAATTTTGGGAAGATAAGTTTCATAACCTTAGAATAAAAAAAACCTTACTTTCCTAAGGTTTTCCGATTCCGGGTTACATGCCCCTTTTACTGACGTGTCCGACATCGATCATTACTTGAGAATCGTTGATTATCTAAATCAAATAAAATTTTTGTTAATAATCTTAAATGAATAATCAAAGTTATCAAAGATAACCCAACCAAATACACCCTAAATTGTAATGCCTTGGAGCAGCCGACAATAGACATATTACATGGGGCGTTAAAATGCCATTACATTCGGAGGAATCCTTTGGGAATCCAACCATGGTTTTCCTACTTTGGTGGATTCCTCATATATAGATATTTATTTTGCTTCCTCGTGAAATCTTATTGCTTTTCAGTGTTATTCTCGAAGTTTACTTCGTTCATGATTTGCACACTTATTTTCTGAATCTTGTGCTCAATTTGAATATATTAACTTGAAACAGAATCTCTGACCAAAGTCTTACATCGGAGATAGATTCAGCCTTCGGGATTATGGTATAACAGAAAAATAATTAATTATCATCTCAAATATCTACGATTTGATCCGTAGTTACAGTGTATTTTATAGGAATTTTTCTTTCAAATAGAGCGTGAACCTTGGGACGTTAAGCTTTTGAACCATCCGCCGTGGGCACTTCATAATTTACCCTAGTGACTGGTGAGAAATTTCTATGACACCAGACTGATCATCCAAGGTTCGATAATACCTAATCTCATTCATTTTTTTTTTTTTTTTTACATTAGAGATGGATTCACCTCGTATAAGGATTTTAACATAGTAACAAGATCAGGATTGGAGTGAACTGAACGCTTCGCTTCATAGGGAGAGAGTAATTGATGGAGTTGAGCATCTCATAGTTAACACGTAGACTAAAGAAGCTATATGGTAAGATCTATCGAGTCTGGACAATTCTCTTTACGTGGCACCCAAGGCCCCCTCGGGAAGGTGGGTCTCCGAGAACCCCACGGACAGACATGCTCTAGAGACCGACCGGGGAACACGTACACCCGATATCACCTCGGGATGTTAGGTCTCTGAGACCACCCCTGGAAGGAAAGTGCCCAGGACCCCCGGGCCAAAAGACCCAGAGATCGCCTCGGGATAGCGGAGCCAAAGGAGCACTCGACCTCAAGTAATGATACCTTTTTCTTCGGATCTATGGATAATCATCCCCTATAATTATGGGATATCAAGACCCGTAATATATGACCATTAACGCCTTCCTTATCACAACAGTCTAGATTTACTAGCGACGACGACCGTTACAAGGGTTATCCAATAACTAAAGATCGAGGGGACGTGACGAGGATCGTGGAGACACGTATGACCGCTGCCTCAGGCATAAAAGGTACTCCAACCCCTCTGGCAAGGAGGTTAAACACTCTCTATTCTACGCATCTCCTTGTTTTCTTCCATCTCCTATACTGAAGCACTGACTTGAGCATCGGAGTGGGCTCCGCCAGACAACCTCCTGCGTGTTCCAATTAACGCTCTTGTTAATCTCGCAGGATCGGAATTCCTCCCCTAGTGTCAGCATCTGCGTGGGCGAGTTTTTTCTCTCTCGTCATCATCTCGATGAATTGGACTCTGGTGACAAGTCATCGATATCGATTCTTTCCGGAACAAGTTTGACGTCGTTTGACGACCGTGCAACATTCCACAGAACATATCAAAGAGTAACTACTACTCAAACAAAGAAAAATTACTGCATGTTCATAAAGGAAGAACGTCTCTCTTGTAGTAGAGTCGCACGAATATAAGAATAACAATTATCTAACATAATAAGCGACAAATCTGTAAGCTTTTAGCTCAAATGATATGCAAAATCAAGATCATGATCCAGTGAATTGTTGTTATCTTCATGCATATTGACGTGCAAAACAAGATCATGGTTGTTCAAATTCTTATATTAATGCTTTTTCACATAAATGATTTTACCGTATTACCCTTTAAAATTTCACATAAATGATATTAATGTTTTTTCATGGTTGTTCACATAAATGGTTTTTCAAATTTTACCGTATTACCCTTTAGAATTTATTTAAATAATTTTATTTATTTAAACTTAAGGGCGTCGACATCGATCGTCGGTGCCCGCGTAGACAGTCGGTGTCCAACACCGACGGTCGACTATCGGCGCCGACCGTCGACGATCGGCACAGGTGTCGGTCGGCGGTGGTCGCCGGCGGCCGGCGATCGGCGGTGGTCGCCGGACGGCCGATGATCGGAGGTGGTCGCCG